>JAPSES010000019.1:11116487-11134057 GCA_029822895.1 Maxillicosta whitleyi | reverse complement strand
TCACATAAAACTTGTTCTGTACTAAATCCACACACTTGTGCATTTTATAATTAAATATCATACTAAACAAACTTTTACAGTGAATTATTAATACCCACGTGGGAGCTACCCGTGAGTTTGCTAACAAACATGGTCTATATTTATATTGTGCATTTATGTAAATCATATTATATTTGTTTGTAATAATATAAAGCCAATAGCAAAATTATTTAATAATAAATATCAGGCATTAGAGTATAGATATGTTTAGACTAGGAAGCTTATTATTGTTATTAATTATTTAAGGAGAATAGGTGGGAGTTTATAAGTTATGCTTCTTCTCATAGGTTTTAGGTTTAAATGTTTTGTTTGTTTATGCATTTTTCATGATCAAAATAAATATATCAATCACTCAGTCACTCAAAAAGTGGCTGAATACACTCTATCATTACTCTCACAGTGTTAATCTGCATTTTTCTTCTTTATTTCTTTGTTTCCCGCTGCAGCCTGGGGGCTAAGGAGGCTCTGGAACGCAGCTTTGTGGAGAAAAGTAAGCCATCGTCTCAGGAAATAGCCCGGATAGCCAAAGGTCTACATCTGGAGAAAGAGGTGGTCAGAGTGTGGTTCTGCAACAGACGCCAGAGGGAAAAACGGGTCAAAACCAGCCTCAACCTCAGCTCCAGTTTGGCCAAAGTCAGCCCCAACTATATCACACACATGAGTAAAACACAGAGGCCGATGACGTAGTGGACGGTCACCAACAGCGGTCTGAAGAGGCGTTCCCTCCTCTGACCACAGCTACTGAAAATGTGTTTTTTACAGATTCTACTGATGAAATATCTGACAGAAAACACTCCAGTAAGAAGTAAGAGGAGATTACAGCTGAAACCTGCCCTCAACCTTGGAATAAGCTACTGTTATTGTTTGTTTTTTAGCAGAAAAATATGTGACATTATGACAGAAACCAAGACATTCAAAGCATTTACAAGGTAATAAGACGCAGAAAAACTCAATTTCTAAACTATTTGAGGTTTGAAAAACAACAAATCAGAATGAGAAGACAACACATTTATTTACTGGCAGCCTCCAGACGTGATGTTTATTCCTCTTGAGTTTTGACTCAGTGTTGCTTATTATTTACAAACTTATACATAATAAAAATCGAATTTATGCCAACTGTTCCAGTGTACATAAACCACATTTCATCCAAAGACAACAGTTGGAAATATTTAAGTATCTTACACTAAATTCAACATTTAACAATGAAAATACTGTGATTATTTATTGTTTTTTTTCTTTTATGAGCTTTTTTTTTTTTTTCCTAATTTAGTCGTCAGTGTTAAGTGTCTCATATTGTTTTATGTTAAAGTTGGTAATATATTTTTAGCTTCACAATGCCTTATTTATTTAAAATGTTGCATAATATATTATGTTGATCTACTTTCCAACCTGCTTGATTTATCATCTGAAGGCAGACATGTGTCAAACTTTTGACATTTTTGTCAACAAATGGACGTGAGACGTGCTGCTCCCCTGTTGTAAGATGGATTGAGTTTGTCGTCTTTATAGATGTTACACTTTTGCTGTTGCTGCCTTAACAAAGTGTCAAACTAAAAAGAATGACTGATGTGGAATGTCTCAGTGAGATGAAGAAGAAAGTGTAACTTTTTCAGACTTTTCTTTAAATCAGGTGCCATTAACTGATGTAGAAATAAATATTAAAATGTCCCGTTAACCCATAAAGACCCAGAGCTACTTTTTATGTCAGTTATAAAATGGATTTAAGTGATTTATCACCGCTTATTGTAATATTATCTTCTTTATTTGACTTTTTTTCCAGTGAAAATCATGTATTTTCCTATATTAAATTCACTGATCATGTAGACGTTCATTAAAGCTCTTAATTAAAGATAAGAGTTATTATATGAAAACAGAGAAAACTGAAGAAAAAGATGATTATTTTCTGCAAAATATGTCATTAACTGAACATAAACAAAGTGTTTCCATCTGTTGTCATTGATCCAACTCCATGGGTTTTACTGGTGAATCGATGTTGTAGAAGATGACGGTGTTTCCATGGTAACTACAGAGCCTCTGAACGTCCAAGTTGGTCATATAGGATGACGATGAAAAGATGAAAAACTGCATTTTACACTAATTATTTTATTATGTATTGATAGGATTAGTGGATCAACAGGTATTAATCAGTAGATGATGTTGGGTCTTTATGGGTTAATATAATGTCAACATATAAAAATGCCAAAGAAGTAGCTGATTTGTTTAGAATTTGCTCAGATTGTAAAACCGTAACTCTCTGCAGCCACTGAAATAAATGTACTTTTCTCAAACACATAAAAGATCATTGTCATGAAATAATACCCCCGTAGTTTGTCATTTTTACTGACGTGCACAAACCCTCCTGTGCACATGAACTGAACATTATGAGTTTGTCACTGTGGAATCTTAAATAAAGCTGAAAAACATCTGAATTCAGGGACAGGCTGTTCTAGTGATTTATATCGGTTAGATCGACCGTTTTCACATTTTCAAAGGTGGTTCAATGAAATGTAAGAGTGTATTTACTATAAAAGAAACTTCTTAGTGTTGGTGACATTCATGCCTAATGCTGGTTCTCTGCTGTCTATTTGTTTTTGGATACAGCACTTACCCGTTAAACATCTGAATCACTTATTTTAACAAGTGTCATTAGGTTAATGGGAACATAATTAAACTTACAGTATGACAGTGTGTCCCACCCTTTTGAACATTAATTTTGCATATTTTTCTGTCACGGTAATACCCTGGAGATTGATTTGAAAAGCCTGCACAAGTCACTTTGACTCTTCTGTTATTATGGAAATGAAGTGTAATGAAATGATTAAAAACACATCTGCAGAATGAATATTACCAAGGAAAAGATGGAGGCTCATCATAGTACCTGAAGAAACTTTATTCCTTATAAAAGCCTAAAACCCTTTTTCAAAGTAACTTGACAATGACAAAAGGAGGAAAGAGAAGATTACACTTTGTAATTTTAAAATCATGTTCGACTCAAACGGCGTCAAAATCTGAGGAGACACCGTTTCCACTCCATGCAAAGGGAGAAGAAGGGATTACAAAACCCAGTGAAAGTATTGTACATCAGGTACGAGCAGGAATGAAAATATTTCAATTTATTTTGGCAATGGCGATCAAAATAGAAATAAAAAGGCCAGAGAGACAGATTGACAGAGACTCCTGAGTCTGATAACAAGAACAGGTTTCTTCATCAGTCTCACGAAGCTGGCTGACATTAACGGTAAAGCGAAAGCAGCTTCAGCTCTGAGGAAGAGAAAACATCTCTTGGATCACAGTGTCATTTTAGCAAACACATCCGTCAAACTGTGTCTGTAGTGTGTGTGTCTTTGTGTATATGTGTGTGTGTATGAGGCAGCTTAAAATAAATGACAGTAACTGCACAGCAGCTGAAAGAGAAGAGGGACTGCAGGACAGGCGGCGTCCTGCAATCCTTGTGTAAATCCCACATCCAATGTAAGATACATAAACAGACGCACATCAACAAAGAAGCCAAGAAACACCGTTTGTGATTACTCAGTAGTATCAAACAATCACTTCAAAAACGCTCTGATATGCCAATATGTAATTAGTCCTAATTCGTGCTTGATTTGCATATGACCTGTAACAGCGTTTTAACTTCAGTGGTGCTAATTAAATGCTAGTCAGCCCATCCTCAGATCCGTCCACACATGCATTTCTCATTCATGTGCCTAAGTTATAATGTTTCAAGTGCTTAAAGTATTTATTTATCAGCCCGCTGACCAGTCGCTTCCTTTCTGTGGGAGTTCCTCTGTAGGTTCGTCCTACAGCGCTGTATATCCTTGCCATAATGTAACGCGAGTAGACAGAAAAGCCTCAGAGCAGGTACATAGTGTTTGAGATGCAGGTTCCATCTGCTCGCTGTCAAACCCCAAGCGCTTTTTTTTTTTTTTTTTTTTTTTTTAATTAACATATTTTACTCGTTAAAACTTGCTGGAGAAAGTCCATCGATCTTCAGTCGCATGCTGGAGAGAGATTGCATGTCTAGGTCGAGTGAGACCAAAGCGGCAGAACGGGGAAGAAACTAACTAACAAGGCCAGATATACACTGTAGCCCTTTAAAAGATGGAGACGTTTTGGTAAACAACAGTGTGGGTTGTTCAAGAGTCGTAGGTCAAGCATGTATTGTTTGTAAAACTTCATGCTGAGGCTTATTTTCTAAATAAATATATATATTTTTTTGCATAAATAGATCAGATGTTTATCCCCCATGATCTATAAGGCATCCTGCCAAAAACTTGTTTGACTGTGTGTGTGGAACCACATGTATTCATGCCACTGAGTGTGTGTTTTTGTGTGTGTGTGTGTGTGTTTGTGTTAACTGGCGCGCACCATTAGTTAAACCTGTAGCATTTCAATTATGACAAATCAGTCAACACAGTCTGTATGAATTAGTATTAATGTTTCACGGCTTTACAATGTGAACATTAATACGGAGCAGACCATTAGTCCACTCCCAGAGCTCGGAGCTGTCTCTCAATGTCCTCGTCAGAAATGGTGGCTTGTTTGGAGGAGGCAGCACTGGGGGCGCTTTTTCCTGCAGCTGGAGCTCGCACCATCTGGAATCGCACATGGACAAAAAAACAAAACAAAAAACAATTAGCGTGAGTCCCAAATTCAAAGTTACCTCCGTAAACAAAACATTTGTAGTTTTTCATTTCACTGCGGCCTGTCTGCACACAAACAGAAGGGTTGAATTTATCCAGGAAGGTCCATTATATGAAACTAAATCTTATTTTAGACAATTTCAAAGAATTTCACTGTGTTTTTGGTGTGAAAACATCAAATTGCTTTCCCTAATCTCTCCCCTACATGCATACTGTAGGCTATAGGGTCTGTTTGTTAATGTTTTTATATGGATGCAATCTGTCCACCACGATTACAGTGTAAAACTCAAGACACAAGTAAGCCTATGTTGCAAAAACCCTGTAGCAATTCTAACAAGTCTATATGCCTTTTCGACACTTTAACGTAGCACAGCAATTCCCGTGAATTCAAACAAACATATGGTGGCTTGTGTTAGTTTCTCCCATATGACCCTGCTTTATAAGTCTTGTAACTTTCCTGTAGCTGCAGGCTTGATTTAGTGAGCTTTTATTGACATTAAGTACAAGAAACGGTACAATTAGAAAACAGAATATTATCTTTTATTGTAACTGAAAACACAACGCACCCCTCGCTTAATTTCAACTAAAGAAAGGACGCCGCCTGTTTGTTCTCTCCAGCTGTGGGGCTTGTTTATGGGACAATTTGTGGATCTGTACAGTGTGCTGCGAGAGGTAATAACTCATGAAGCCCCCCAGGGGGAGCCAAATATACAGCAGATGGACAGACTGGCTGTTGATGGAGCTGGAAGAGCTGAAGGCTAGCCCCACCATGTGGCAGCTGGAATGCATTTTACAGAACTCAACTAAAAGCCATTTGGAATACTCCTTGCTTTGTTCATACTGCCAGGGAATGTGTACTGTGTTAAAAGTAGATACATGTGCTAAATGTGTGGCAAAAAAAAAAAAAAAAAATGATGGAACTGTTTTAGTTGGAACCTGAAGAGTGATACCGCTTCAATAAAAGTCTAAGTTAAACTCTGTGTTCATTTGAAGTGTTTTCCATCGGTGGTTAGTTAGACGACAAGAGAGTGCACCAACAAAGGTCTCGTTCTCCATGTTTTATTAATTTCCCTCATCTGGAACTACTCACCTTTCCTGAGATCTCGATGCCAATCTCGTCCAGAACCTGGTTGACAATGTCCTGAGATTCTTCTTCATCTCCAGAATCTTCGAAGATCTCATCCAAAGTGTCATTAACTGGACAAACAGACAGATAAAGGATAGTGATGTAAAAGAAAAAAAAAAAAAAAAAAAAAGATTCTCACAGGACTTCATATTAAATTAATTAGTTAGAAAATGCAAAAAAAAAAAAAAAGTGCTTGTGTGTTTCAGGCGACATGCACGTCACTCCTCATATCACCCTCAAAGTAAATCCTGACATTCTGGTTTGGCAGAGCCTGTAAATACCACAGCTTTATGCATGTGCCTGTGTGTAATGTGTACTGCACGCCCTTACTCATTTCCTCGGTCATGCCCATCTTCATGTTCTCCTTCTGGAACTCTTGCATGGTTTTCAGGGTCTTCTGTGGGTCCATCTTTTTATTCACCGCCGCCATTGTCTATGTAAATTATCAACAGAAGGTTGGACAATTAAACCTGCTGCTTAAACCTGTGTTTTCCTACAAATCAGCGGTGTCCCGGGGTAATACCAGTTTGGCTGAAGCAGGGCTTTAAAAAACGGCTGCATCCATTAGCAGGTAACAGACTCGCGAATTATGCATCCCCTTCCTTCCGATGACGGATCAGCACAAACATGTCCTACTTTCACAGCTGAACCTAACATCGCAGCCGCTCCTTGCTGTAATAGTACGTAACACACTCCTCCGAATCACTTCAACAGTTAGAGCAGTTCACATTATTACAAGACCAAAGTGCTGCAATTGCTGAAAAGAAACAAAATGGAAGCTGTGAGTCTTTTGGTGGGCATAAATGTCAGCGCAAGGACCGTGTCTGTTTCACGTAAAACAATCAACGCATTCATTCTGCCCAAAAAACGCGGCTGTACACACACACACACACACCTCATCACACTCCATTAACTTAAAGTCTAATTATATTTGACCTGCGTGTGTTTACCGAGTCTGACTCTGAACAGTACATCGCTCCTGGCCGGTTCTACCCCTCATACTTCATTAACAACTACGCTACAAGACTTGTCATCAACCACATACTGATCCACATTTATACTTAAATTCATTCTAATTCATTTAACGCTGACGTTGGTACACAGTGAAAACAGTTCGCATGCTAAACACAAACTAGTCTTGCTGAATGAAACTGGCAGGATAAGGGTGAATACTTCTGTTGCCCAGTGGTAGGATTGTCATTCTGCTTCCATCCGCTATTTGTACATTACAACTTTAAAGGTCTTTGTCACAATGTGAAAGAAGAACAACATTCAGCATGCAACTACACACTACAAATGTCAAATCCGTGGCTTTACGTGCTTTTTTCTGTTGTAGGGATTTAGTTATGTTAATATCATGACGCACTTCCTCCAAAAGAGCTTCTCTCTTTACAAAATTTTACAAGTGCACAGTTGCAGCATTGTGTGTTCTGTGCCGCCCAAGAACGAGCCAAATAACCCAGACGACTTCTATCCATATTTTAGAGCAATAGTGGAGGGTGCAGGACCAATCTACTGCGCTGGAACAGACCTAACGAAGGGTGAAAATAGGTCTGTGAATGCAACTACTACAGGTAAACGAACGAAAAATGTGCAACAAATGCAACATAAAGAAGTTATCGTCTGCACTTTTAGAATCCATTTTCCTCCCACTTCATTCTCCTCTAATCTAAAGCATCTATTGCTGTTCACTTTTTCCATTTGACATTTAATAAGAGTAAAGCCCCACAGTTCAGGATCTTACCTTGGCTGAGGTGGACATGGCGCTGGCCATTTTCATTTGGGAGTTCATGACCTTTGATTGCGTGGCCATGGAGGTGACTGTGGAGCTGACAGCGTACGTGCGATTCTTCTGCTTCCTTAGCTGGACCAGCTGTTTGGCAAGAATTTTACATGCCTCCCGGTTACCACTTTTAGCCATTTTCTTGATCTCGGCTTCCTGGAAGATAGAGGAGAGAGGGAGCTATCATTTGTCATTTGACAAAAAACAATTAGGGTTTAGCATGAAATATTCAGTGATGTTTAACAGTGACTTTGGAGACTGAAACCAAATGAATATCCCATCAACCTATCCAACACGCAAAAAGCACAGAAAGTTTCTTATTATAGTGTCGTTTGTTCTGAGTTATTAAGAGGGATGTTATAATTGATTCACACTTAAATGAAACGGGTGACAAAGAAAGCTGCAATGTGACGTATTCCGTAGGTTCCCCACTACCTGTATCTGTACATATAAACACCTCATATTTTCAGATATTTATGTTTTAAGGAAAACATAATTGTGGATATTATATTCAATTTCTGTTATTAAAACCCCAAAAATTGAACACACTGGCCTCAAAGTATACATTTATACATCAGTATTAGAGGGGAAACTGAGGATACTGATGGTGAAGGTATTTTCTTGTTTAGATTAAGCATTTAAGATGATGGTACAAATGCTGAGGACTAATCTTCTGACATGAAACACATTAAAAAACCCAAAATTTAATCCAAATTAAGGTTCTGAGAACTGCAGAGCCAGTGAATGCTACCAAAGTCCATCTGTTTCAGTAAGTGGACATGCTTAACCATGTCAAAATACATTTTACTGTGATAGAGTATGAGACTGAATAAATAATAAAATAAAAGTTTTTCATCTTCCACATCATTTTACCCATTTATTACTGCTGAAATTTGACATTTTATTACTTACTTGAATGATATGCGAGAAACCTCATATGATCTCTCAACCAGTATCTGATATTTTATGTTAATTCATTCTTATATTTTCCAGATTTCACACATACGCTGACACGAGTTTGTGTGCATGTATATACACAACTATTGATAAACAACCACAAATATATTCATGAAAGTTCCCTAGAGACTAATGCATTGGTAAATATAGACATAATGAATAGAGTCATTTGGTTCAGGACTTAACTCTGTGGCGAGGAAATACTTGCTTTTAGCTTCGGTAAACAATCTGAAAATACACGGATACCCACAGGGGGCGTGAGTGTGGGTATCTGTGTGAGTGTGGGTGAGCATCCCAAGAGACAAGACTGGAGCTCCAGGTTACAGTAAGTTAGCCAAGCCTCTCAGCACTGATACAACAGATCCGGCCTGTCTTGTTTATGTCTTGGGTGTGCGCTGAGAGCATCCTCTTCAGAACATAACATCAAATATTTACGTTTGAAGTAGAAAAGCAATAGGTGTTCCCCACTCGAGCCTGCGTGTCTGTGTGTCTTGCAAACAAACAAACACAAGCGAAACAAGTGCATTTATAGTTTGGGTGCAATCATTATATACTTATAGTAATAATAGCGATGACAGAGGGGCGACAGCTTTGTGAGGAAGCGCCGCAGCAGGCATACGGTGACAGTAATAATGTCAACAGCACTGCCATGTGAAAAACTACGAATGCAGTAAACAGGCCAAGAGACAGAGAGCAGTGGGACTGTTGCTGATGCGAAGCTTGAAACATCTAATTTACTGTCCTGTCAGGAAAGGACAGGGAACGGTGAGGGGAGGAAGTGATAGTTAACAATGTCCTAGACACTAAAGAATGCAGTGCAGTTAATATTAATACGCAGCAAAATATTAAAGACTTTTCTGAATAACGTGAGGATAATGTATGGCTACAGCCAGTTGCTTACAATGCAACAAACATCTTTATTTATGAAATAAAACTTATTTTGTGGAAAAAGTAGGAGAAATATTCTTTAACATACAAATGCACAGGGTTCCTGCACATTTGAAATTTCTAAATTCCATATTTTTTTCAGACCTTAATTTCCAGATGTCTTGGTATAAAGAAAAAAAATCAACCAGACTTTATTTGGAATTCATGCGCCAGTCAGAGAATTTACATCTACCCATTATGAGTTGCGCCAATGATCATAAGCATGTTGAATCGCTCGCTCACGAACAGTGTGTGGACATCATCTGTCCGTCGAAGCAGCAGTGAAACTTGACACCTGGGCGGGGCTTACAATGGGTAAGACGAGGATAAGAGCAAAAGGAGGGGCATTCAATGCATCAAAATGTCCAAATGTTTTCTGGGATGCGTGGCCTAGTGTATGTGCTCTCTCACAAACATTTTAGCTGCATTAGCAAACTTAAAAAAAAACAAAAACAAAAAAAAAAAAAAAACAGATCAATCCATTTTTTTTAGGTATTCATAATTTAATGTTTTAGAAAATAGAACAGTGGTAACAGTCTTGGGAACATGAATATTTTTTTCCCATACATTTGTTTCCATTCTCCATACTTTTCCAGACCTGTAAATGTACTATATCAAATTCCATATTTGCGTAGAAACCCTGAATGCAGTCCATGTGGATTCCCATTACAAACTTGAGCCCTAAAAATCATGTGTCAATAGAGCAGTTTGACTTCTGGAGTTCAGCATCTGCTCCATTACATTTTCATGCAGTTTGTGTGAGTGAAACTGTGATTACACTCCAACTTGGACTGTGCAGAAGAGAGGCCGACTGTGCTAAACTCCAAATATAGGTCATTTCCATTTCTTGGCAAAAGGACCGTTTTATTCAGAAAGTGCAACAAAGCTGGAAAAAAATTCAACTAATTAGCAGAAAGCATTAATGAGAACTAAAATCTGGTTCCCTGGGGAGGTAATTATGTCCCGTATTATATTTACTTATTACAACAGAGTGTAGAGGACACCGCCGGTTTCTTTCATCTCTCAATGAGAGGAAATGTTATTCTGTGAGTGTAGCGTTATTAGAGCTGCATGTGTGTGTGTGAGCGAAATGAGTCTTGCTTGCCTGAAGCAAAGCCACCCTGCTAGCATTATCTTGTCTATTCATTTAGCCCCATTAGCCAATCAGCCTAATTTCTAAGTTGCGGGAAGTGGATGTAGCTGTATGTTCTCGGGAAGCAGAGGTCTTTCTAAAGCATTGACGCAATATGGAGAAATCTGTGGAAAATGCCTCACAGCTCCCCAAACTCTTTTATGTGTGCGTGTTAAGTGTGTTGTCCCACCATTTGTTTCTCTTGTTTCTCCAGCGCCGCTCTCTCTCTGGTGATGTGTCTCTGAGTGCTGCGCAACTCCTTCGACTGTTCCCTCATTATGTCTTTAAAGAATGAAAAGACAACAAGACAAAACTATTTACTTCTAAAGACCTGGAGCATGTGTGAAAGTACAACAAAGGACAAGCATTTCTTGGTCCCGTGATTTTAAGTGACAATTCATGATGGATCCAAACTTCTGAGCCCATCAAATGTGTGGTTTCACATTACTTGTATTTCACCAGATAAATCCCTTTGGATCCTTCACCCATTTCAATTCTGCTCTCTATTTCCTAAAAATGGTGGTGTACAGTGACAGCTGAAGGGAGCGAAGGGTACCAAAATTGCAGTATCCAAATTGTAGGAGCTACAATTTTTTATAAATATAAAATATTACTAATACTCTGGTCCTACAGAGGTACACTGGTCTAAAAATCATGGTCTCCAGGTGTAAGGGAAGAGGTCTACATTGCCCAAACCTAGTAAAAAAAAAAAAGGAGTGGAAAAAAAAGAGAAAATACAGGAATTATCTTAGGGAAAATGAAATTTAAAAGACCATCTCTTACTAGAAATCACATCTCAGTCCACAATTGTAACATCTGTCAGAATAATCACAGTATAATTGTGCGCATAGTTCTCTAAAGTGGATAAATTAGGAAGGAAGTTTGTTTTTGAGACTGTCACATGAACACAAAATACCAGAGAAATCAGCAGCACTCACATTACCATGTTTCCAACTGTGACAGAGTTTGGGCAGGTCATGCAAACATGGACTCGGCTCTCAAACACCTAAACATCACAATGTGGCATCATGTGACATAATGCGTGACTATCACTCACTCATCCATTACATAATTGAAGGACAATGCACTGCCACTGCCGTACACACCAACATCTTCTGAACTTCCAGAATGACAACACATGTTTTCAGTTGGAAACTGAAAACGGTATGTAAAGATTTAAATTAAATGGGCCGATATCAAGTCAGATCAAAATGTATGAAGCTTAAAATGTATTTACATAATAAAAATAACAAAATATAATTTCCCATAATGGGTTTTACAATCTGGAGATCAACACTGTAGGGCTTCAAATAACACTTATTTGTATTTGTATCGTGCATGAATCTGTAATTACTTACTTTAATTGTTTTGTCAAAAAATAAATTTTTTTTTTTAAAAAAGCAGAAAATGGCAAAAAAAAAAAAAAAAAAAAAAAGTTTTCCAATGCCCAAGATAATATACTCAAATGTATTGTTTTGTCCAAACCCAAACAAAGTCACACTGGAGAAAGGAAGCCAGAAAATAATCCAGATTTAAAGAGGTGAAATCAGACACTGCACTTTTTTCTTTCAAAAAAATTACTCAAACCTACTATCAGTCATCATAGCTGATGTCATTGACATCATTACTTGACGACTGAACAACTAGTTGATTAAATGCAGGTCTTATCTGCAGGTCTTCTTGTATTACACCAATTATCTTTAGTCTTTCAGGCTGCTAATGGTAAACGCATAGAACAAAGTCCATCAGCAGTAAAAAGGTTAAAATAAAAGGGGGGGGGGGCAACTCAGGAGGAGCATCAGAGGAGGGATCCCGATTCTAACACAGAGAGACGTGCAATAGAGGTCATGTACAGAACAATTTAATGCTTCTGTGCAGACATTTTGTTAAAAGTCATAACCTCCCAACACAGTTTCCAGGCCATTTATAGAAAATCTACATCTAATAAATAAAACTGAACTTAATGAAAAGTATCACGAATTCCATCTTCACACGTAAGAACGCTGGACTATACGTATAAGGTGACGTGCCACCAACGTCTAAAAGTGGGAGGGATGTCGTCCTACAAATACTTGTGATCGTACACCCCCCCTTTCTGTTCGCCAAATAACCTCAAAACCACTTCGACCAACCGACCCAGGGCAACACCAAAAATTCTGTGCCCGGAGAACGAATGATGAGAATTCCTAAGAAGATCAGACATGGACTGCAGAATGCCAGCATTGAGAGGACCTGCAAATGTCTAAACACGGAGTACAGTAAGTCAGCGTGAGGATGAACAGGATGGGTGAAACTGGAATGGCAATGATGGGAGGGGTTGGCAGGCGGTGCTGTGAAAAGATCTGACTTAAACAGAAATAGAACAATTTTATTTTACTTTTTAGTCTCACTAGCAACTCTGCAAAAAGAGGTCAGGGCTTTTGGTTTTCATCTTCCTCCAAATCCTGCTTTAGAGGTCAATTTGAGAATGACTGAATAATTAATTTTGATAAAACACTTATAGTTTTCTCTTTTGACGTTGTAAGGATGATTACTTACCCTGGAGTAAAAACTGAAACACTGAGATTGAAAGGTCTTTTATAATTTTGACATATCTGATTGAGGTTAATCTATGCACTGGTGGTGACAGCATGATAAAATGTCATTGTTACTGAGCTTTTCCTTTAGATGGCTGATCAACAGGACAGAACATACACACTATATCAGAGACTGTGAAAGACATTGAAGGATTACATATATTTTCAGGCAATTTAAGAGGCATGAGTGACAAAGAGCAAACCATAATTAGGGTTAATATAGATAGATATAAATAAAATTTAAAAAAAATACTAGCCAGAAAGTAAAGTGAATGTTACGTCTGACATTATTTTACATGATGACAGGTATTTAACATAATCTGACTGTTTCTCCTTTCTGTTCAATCGCTGTAAACCAGTTAACTAACCTCTCCTTACTTAGTAATGTCGACACTCCTTTTACGTGCAAACAACGCGAAGAGATGTCACGTGAAAACTAAATAAGCACCTTTACAAGAACTGAGAGCTACATTTTAGGTTGTATTTGTTTTAAGTGAAATCTTACTCCAGCTATGGGCTGCTTAATAATAGCACCTTTACCCAAGTTACATTGTCTTTGGCTCGACTTCAGTGCTTGTTTTAGACACGGTGACTCGTGAAATAAACAGGTTAGACGAGTTAAATGAGGAGAGCTAATTTAAGATGGGAACAACACAAGCAGCTAAAAACAAGTTAGCTAGCTTTTTTACACAGAACAAACTTACCATCGACAGTCTTCTTCTTGAAAAGGGAAGCCATGTCGCTACTTTTTGTCGACTCAGACAATAAATGGGAGTTTTGTATGTGTTTTCCAAATGTCAAAGCTGCCGTTTTTCCGTCAGACCGGGACGGAGGGTGAGTTTCACAGCCTCGGTTTCCTGGTTTACTTTCCGTCGCTCCGGTCTTCCTCCCTCAGCTGACTCAACGGCTCCGCATATGACGTCACGGCGGGACTCTCATGCTGCCTTCGTGGATCCCACGTAAACGTTCTAGTCCTTGTCAAAAAGCAACGTTGGGACTTTAAAACAATTCAATAAAAATTATATTTCGGTGTAGTTAAAGTGTTGGATGTTTATAACACTGTTTATATTTGGAATTAATAATCTATGGCGCGTAAAAACCATACTCAAACAACAACTTTTAAAAGATTTCAGTTTCCGCACAGGACGTCAAGGCAGCACGAAAGCAGGCAAAGTAAGGATTTTTTTCCCTCGCACATTCGCAACAAAAGAGATATGTAACCCGTAATTTTTTCCTTATGATAAGGAGCAAATTAAATCATGTTACTTCTTTTCGCTTTTGTTGTTTTATTGCAGTTTAATTTGGATTGACTGTTGAGCCAACATTTATTTGTATTCTAGTTTAAATATTTGAAGTATTTGTAATTTTGACTGTAAAATATCTTTGTGTAAAGTTTGTTCACTACTGTTTTGTTAAATGCTAATTATTAACTTATTGTTCTAATTGTTCCGTTTACTGCCAAAGCCCTGTAAAGTTCTTCTTATGCTTCTTCTTGCTATGTTGTTATTATCACAATTAATAATAATAATAATAATAATAATAGCATGAATAACATTGTATTTGCATTTTTTTTGCATTTAGCCATTTTGATCCTCAATCCAACTTATTTGTGAATTAAAGTTCCAAGCATTTTAGTTTATCTCAAGTGGATTTGTGCATCTTTTCGTCTATGCTTTACAATGACTCACAAATGCATGTATTTACTTTTAGAATAGAATAAAATGGAATGCTTTTATTGTCATTGTGTGATAGGCTACTGATGTGATTACTGATTCATTTATTAATGTATTTGCATTATTTCATTTAAATAGGAAGTCTATTGAGAATAAAGCATGAAGGCATTTAATTACTAAGTTACAAAAAAACTTACTTATTTCCTCACTAAGGTCCTTCAGAGAAATTAATTAAACAAATAAATACTAAGTATAGAAAATGAAATAAAAAAAATAGAAAAGAATTAACAAATAAATGGGATAATCACACTGGGCACAGAATGCATATGCAAAATATTAAAAAAAAAAATATTGTAAGGAGACAAGTCACAGAACGAGTAGCTGTCCATGAAATCACCCCCACCCCCTAGCTTCTAATATCCTCATAAATTCTGTTCTTCTCAATTTCCTTCCACATCTCTTTGTCCCAAGAGGCAAATGGTCTTGATATCATCCAATCTGTATTCATGCATTAGTAGTGTTTTTATTTGATACTGACGCTCAGAGCAACTTTATGTGTGGAGATACTGGTGGTGGGACCCCTGAACCATGACCAACTCAATTTGTGTGAAGATAGTCCTTGGAAGGTGGGTGAGGCCCCTGTCCCAAAAATAGAAAGAAAAAGGCATTCCAAGTTGTGGCTGGAGTAAAGAACCGAGGGGTGACTTTGAGAGGAAGCAGAGGAGGATGGGTAGATGGGTAGCCCTTAGCTCTTTCCATCCCTACGGTGATGTATGTGTGTGTGTGTGTGTGTGTGTGTGTAAGGGTGGGTGGGTGCACCTACCCGTGTGCATCGGCATGTCGTCCTGAGGCGTAGTTCTTGTTAGGGTTATTAGGGAAGATGTTTGGTGCTAATCAGTGGAGGGCTACGGGGACCTCCACTAAACGGTCTCATCATCAGAGAGCCCCAGCGGTGATAAATCTAGCCCCAAGCATCCAGAGGGGCTTCAGGTACTAAGCCTGTGTCTGTTCTTGTTCTGCTGCTATGTAGGAGTGTGTAAATCAATAGAGCAGGATCAGAATATGGCATTTAATAATAGAGAGTTTAATTAACTGCTCTTTCATCACTTGCAAGGCATTCGTTTATCCACGTCAATATTGCTGATTTTTTTTTTTTTTTAATTATTATTATTGTTCTTGTGTTAGTATCAGCCTTTATTTTAGAGTAGATTTAAAGCTGCTGAAAAAAAATAGACATGCATCTTTGGCAAAAAAAAAAAAAAAAAAAAGAAGTTATGCATGATAATGAATTTAGTTAATTCTAATGCGAGGAAAAACAAGTGAAAACACATGATAAATGTGTAAAAAATCAACTCAGACTTCTTCACTGAAAAGTTTTTCCGTTCTGTTGTGTTTTGTTCCGTTCTCTGTCTTATATCTTTCTTGTTTTACTGTCCTCCAACATCACTTTTCACTCTGTTTTTACATCCCTCTGCTCCTGTCTATTATCTAGCCCGAGGCAAGCAGACGTGTGATGTTAAGGCACTAACTGCAGAGTGTAGGACACACACAGCAAAGCGAAACGTTCATGTGTGAAATGAGATCCCCGCGCAATCAGTGGGAGTCGCAGCCATAAAGTCTACCAAGCCTTTCAGCTTTAAGGTATCCCTGAACAAATCGCACAAATCCTCTCACTTAATGATTGTGTAGGGTTTTCGTTTTTCTTTTAACAACTGTGTTTCTTCTTCTCTTCACAGATAAACCCAGTCCGAGACACCGGGAGATGAAGCCATGTTGAGTATTTTACACCAAATAATTTTTACTTTTCACTTCTGTGACAAGGAAATATATATTCAATGTAGAATTACCAAATATATCATTAGAATTAGATCCAACCCACATCAGCAAGCAATGAATTCCATTATATTTGTCAAGTGCAAAAGAATTTTAGCCCCCAAGGCCTCCTCTGTGTGTATATCTCATTCCTCTTGCATTTATCCAGCATAAATCTTGAATAGTAATAGGATATAAGATATGAATATATGCTACACTCTTCTCTATGCCTATGACATATAACTAGGCTGAAATATGTTTGTATGCAAACACAGAAAGACAATAGACTGTGATGGGAGACGTGGGATTTCAACAGCCCTTCTTCTCTGTGATGGATGGATACTTCACCACTACCCAGATGGAGAAAGACAGATAGAAGGAGGCGGCGAGGACACTCAGAGTACCACCGGGATGAAGGAAAGAAAGGGGAGAATTGAGGGCAAATCACATAAAAGATAAAAAATTACGACTCTGCCGGAACAAATAAAGTTGGATGAGATCAGGGACGGCCAATGAAGACGGCGTTCCCAGGCCTGGGAGAGAAAATATTGAGAAATGTCGACAGAAAACTAAACTCAGAGGTGAAGAGGTGAGAATCATCAACTTTATTCAAAGGCAGGTAACTTAACTAAGCAGCTAATGTGGCTTCAGAATAGTTAATAAACTGATATTTTTGACAAATCATCACAAAAATACTTTCATTGTATGATTCTACAGCCGGTTTTCAACGTTTGTGAACCAAAAATTCAATTAGATATCAATAATTGCGTGCATTTATATATCAGTTCTATAACTAGAAAAGAACTCAGAGAGCGCAAACCACCACCAAGCAGCACAGTTCCCCCACATATTGTGACTGACACCCCGCAATATTACTGCCACATTTGTTTTTTTATCTATTT
>JAPSES010000019.1:11089711-11116387 GCA_029822895.1 Maxillicosta whitleyi | reverse complement strand
TGTTCACTGTGGTACTGTTTATGTGTCACATGTTCACTGTGGTACTGTTTATCTGTCACATGTTCACTGTGGTCGGTCTCAGATGCTGCAGCTCTTCCATAATTCATAGTTTATTTATTGTTTGTTCAGTATTAATTCTCATCTTTGTAAATACAAACTGGACTGACTGTACATATAATGACCAAGGAAAATAAAATGATCACTTTGTGCTTTAATCTGAACCTGAGTTTTCTGCATCTGTCCATAAAATTAAACATTATATAGATTAAATGTCGTCTAAAATTAATGTTTATTTGCAACATGGCATCGTAAACTATTACACAATCTAAAACAAATTAATTTGAGCAAAAAAAAATTCCGTGTTTTGAATGTCTGGGGTTTTCCACAAATTTGTGATGTTTTAATGGGGTCATGAGACAAGAACGTTGGGAACCACTGATATAAACAAACCTAAAAACTAAAAGCCAATAAAGTGGCACCATTGTATAATTCAGAAAAAAAGTACAATCTGTTAGTCTTTGGAGAATTGTATTTTATTTTATTTTTTTCACTAATGAATTTGACCTTTCAGTCTATGAAAGGTCTTGTACTCGAAATATTCAGTCAAATGATCTTATAATGTAACAGTTAGGTAAAGAAACCACCACTATGAGGAGCCGCAAGTGGAAACTGCAAACTAGTAACATGTAAAACTGCATTTGGTCAGTCCACTTTATCAGATTTTACATGTGAAGTATAATTAGAAATAAATATGTGACCTAATTTAACCTTCTCTCTGGGTACTCCGGCTTCCTTCCACCATCCAAACACATGCACTGATAGGTTCATGGGTTCATCTGAACTGACTATAGGTGTGAATGTGAGAGGGGTTGTTTGTCTCTATATGTTCAGCCCTGTGATGAGCTGGTGATAGGTCCAGGGTGTACCCCACCTTCGCCCTTAAGTAGCTGGGATAGGCTCCAAGTCAACCCTGTGACCCTAGTGAGGATAAAACGGGTTCAGAAAATGAATGAATGAACTAATTTAACCTCCTCCTGAGACCCAGCAGTGACCTGTTTTGTCTTCATTTTTTTGCCCAGTCAATGGAAAAAATATTTGATTGGGCAAAACATTCATAATTACTGACCATATTCTGATTCAAGTGATCTGAGATAAAACCAGAATTCTACTCTATTCAATGGACTGCGTGCTTTTTGGGCTGTGGGAAGGCCAATCATAAGGGGTTATGTTCATATTTGACAACTGCGTTCACTGATCATATGACTTTATTGCTGTACTCCGGTTTAACCCAGAGGCTTTAAACAACATCACATCATCTACTGTATTATTTTTACTTTAACAAGAGAAAAAAGGTATTAATTTTTTCCCATTGATTTTAGCTGTATACACCCAATGAATAAATAGAAAGAATTATTAGACCATGTATATTTTATGAATAAATAATAAATTGCATATTAGTACTCAGACATAAGCATCTGTATAATAAAAAAACACAGTCCAAATATGTCTGTACATTCTTGTGTGACTTATTTTACTTCAGAATGTTGCCCCACTTCCACGGCTGCTCATCACATTATCATCTTGCACTTTAATAATTCATGCTCTGTTTGTGGAATCAAAGCGAATGAAACATGATGAGATTGTAACTCAATCCCTAAGGTCTCATCATATCATAGTCACAAGTGTCAGCACCGGGGACAGCATAGGAACAAGAAATTAATAATATATCTTCCTGTTATAGCAGTATTCCTAAAGATTTACCACTGTCACCGAAGGGGGGGTAAAGCAGGGTTACTTCCTGACTCAGGCATCGATGGAACTTTCTTAATGAACCTTGTTTAATTTTTGTTGGTTTGTTTGCTGAATTATTAATCCCAGAATCAAGTATTCACCCTAATTACAATTGCATTTAATGACATAAGTTTAATTACTGTGAATAAAAGTGTACTTTTTGTATAAAATATAGCTGGGTTATTGAGATAGTATGTAGCAAAATAAGTTTGCTCAATGAATACCAGAACAAACAACATTGTAAATTGATGTTTTAAATAAATAATACAGAAATATCACTTTTTTTCATCTAATTCATTTTAAGCATCACATTGTTCATCTAAACGGACGTAATACACACACACACACACACACACACACACACACACACACACACACACACACACACACACACACAATATATATATATATGGTCTCCATTTTTATAAGATAATAACATAAGGACAAAATGCTAAAACATATGATTGTTCTCACCAACAGGTGGCAGCAAAAAGCTCAACTCAGTCAATCAGGAAGATTCTGTCGAAGATCTGTATTGATTTAAGTGCATGACACAAAAGAATAGTGGCAAGACAGCAAATGTTGCTCATAAAAGTACACAAGTAACACATTTACAAGGTATTTTCTCTGGTTTTCTTTTTCTATTTTCCTGATTAAACCTTTATGTAAAGAAGAAATAAATAAGTTAATGATTTTGAAAAGAACTTGATGTCTATGGTGACTTAAAAATGACGTTAAAGGCTAATGTGTAGAATCTAAATGTGTTTTACAATATTAAAGTAGCTTTTCATAGATTAATATGAAAAAAAAAACATAAGGTAGAAATAGAGCAAATATGAAAAAATGATCATAGTTGGATTCAAACTTTGGAAGCTTTATTAAATTATGTTGTAAGCTTAATGGATTTTTTTTTTTTTTTTTTTTTTTTTTTTTGTTCATGACTGGAAAACATCTGCACACAGACCTGTATGATAGTTGAATTAGATAAAAAATAATAAATAACTGAAAAACAGACTTTAAGTGTCAAGGTTATGGGAAAAATGGGCTGTAGTAGATTCTAAGCTCTGGTAATCATATATGCTGAAAATTATGAGACTTTAACTTGACACAGATATCCATGATGAGAAAAAAAAAAAAAAAAAAAAACTTTTTTTGTACCCACAGTGGGAACAGAACTCGTACTGGCATGGCAGAGCTCGCTGAACTCCAGTGCGCCGTGCAGGCCCTTCCCTAGTGGGCGTGCGTAAATGTCCCCAGCCCTCTCTAAATATAACTCCCCTCCAAAACAGAAAGAAACCGAGGAGGGAAAAGAATACCTACCCAATCAGAAGCTGGAAGCTGTCTGAAAAGTTGTCAGAGAATACTTTTTTTTTCCGGATACAGCGCGTCCCATATCGATTTGATCCATTCCGCGGCCCCCGGCGGTGCTGGTGGAGCGCACAGCTGGAAGCGCATTGTCTGTATGCAAACTGGACGACATGGCCATTGTATGCGTTTGGGCATATATGGAGGCACCGATGACTCGAAGGATACAGCCCGTCTGAAGTCTCAGGAAGAGTCTCCCTCGCCTGTGTTGGACGCGTTTCTCTCATCCGAGTTTCTTCTCTGTGTCGTCTGTCGCTATGAGTTGCTTGGATGTGATGTACCACCAAAGCTATGGCGCGCACTACCTCCCTGCAACGGCGTACAAACCGACGTACTACAACCACCAGCAACAACAGGTGAGATGATCCAAACAGACTTTGTAACTGTGTATACTCTAATAAAAGTTTCCGGTCCATACATTTAGGTATGAAGTGTGCGTAAAGTTGGAACATGCGCGTTTAGTGGTGACGTATAATCTATTTTCATTTCATTTTTAAACACTTTCGCCTTCACCGGCTCGTTTTTGCTCATGATCCCATCTCTCCATCTAACCTACCGCACGCAGTCATCACTTTTAAATGATTAAATTCCACTCTGAAGGTTGGCATTCAGCTCAGGTCAGGCGTAATGACACCGAACTATTAATCCTGCGGTCAAATGGTGATGTAATGACAGCCAGTCCGTCACTGAGGAATGCGCGTGAGGCACTTTGAGCTTTACAAATACTTGGAATGCGGTATGGGAAAAACAAACACGTTTTAGATACCCTTAGGAGTTAAGCAAATAACCAGTTGCTTAAATTTGTAATTCCTGTTTTATCTATTACAACTTAAGGTAAATTGAAAGTCATGTTAGCCATCATTAACTGTGTAATTTCACCATAAAAAGTGTCATTTAAGTTCTTTCCAGTTGTGTTATGTTTTTTGTCAAGTAATATTGTATGAATAGATTCGTTTTGTTAATGCTGCATGGGATTTAAACTCTTTCTATCTCTTATTCTTTGACCAGAGGAAGCTGAGTGTTTACAGTAAGATGCAGGAGTGTATGGAGCAACAGCCCGGAGGAGGAAGAGGGATGCTGCAGCGGGACCAGGGCCTTCGTCAGGGTCTGGAAACAGAGTCGGCCCATAGACCCACATCCGATTCCGATCAGAAGGACATTATTCAACCAGAAGACGCGGAGTACTTTGGCTCCCAGTGTGTCGTGTTCTACTACTTTAAAGGCAAAAGTAACGATGTGGTGGATGAACACTTTTCCCGGGCTCTCAGTCAGTCCAACAGCTTCAACAGTGAGACTAAGCCAATCAGAGTGACCCCGTCACCTGTAACAACCACTTCAGGAGTGTGGAAAGGTGAGTGAGGCAATCCAGATCCAACCCCTTGATGATTTTGTATTTAGACATAAAGAACTTTTCGAGCCTGCGTTGACGTCTTTGTGGTGTTTATTTCAGATGGAGCGTCACTTTCTGAGAGTCAGAGCGGCTCATCTTGGAACAGCGCTTGTTCGTCCCAGGCTAATTCCTGTGTCCCATCAGTCCCAGTCCACCCTGACTTCTCCACCAGCCCCGTCTCGTTCAACCACCCGGATGGAGCTCTCTGGGCTGGTCATGTGTTCTCCCAGGCCAGCCTCCCACCCCCGGCTACCCTCCCAGAGAGTTGGCCCTACAGCTTGAACCCGCAGAGCCCGACGAGCTACCCGAATGTCCACGACGTCTACCATCCTCATACCCATCCTCACATCCACACACGGCATCACCACCACCCCATGCTTCACTCATACCCAGCCCACACCTCCACATTAGACCCCAGGTTTAGTCCCTTGCTGCTGCCTGGGGTTAGGAACCAGAACCAGCCTTCTGCAAGCACAAGCAGCAAGATCTCTCCACACAGTGAGCGGGTGAAGACAGAGATGGATCCCAGCAGCACAACTACCTCTGTCTCCTGGAACCCCCCTGGCCTCCACGGAGCCTTGGAGGTGTACGACTCAGGTAGATATCACCACATGTTGCGGTTGCACAGCATGTGTCAGACTTGACATGTATTGTAACGTCTGCACAAAGTGATAATGAGCCCAGCAGTAACCGGACGTTGTTTCTTGTGTCTCTGCAGCTCTCGATCAAACCAAAGCTAAGGCGTCAGGTTGGTTCTGACTGACATATCGACCTGCAGCGCCGTTTCATTCACACCAAAAAAAGGACCTACTATGGGGCTTTGTGGCTTCGACACCAGCACTGTAACGTACAATGTAGATTTAGAAAGCTTATTGTCGCTTTGACTCTGAGTCTTGCACTGTCTGTGATACTTAATATAGAGATGAACTCAGGCTTGGATGTAAAGCTTTGGCCGAAGCCCATGAAGAAAACTAAGAGACTAAGAAGAGACTAAGAACCTACTAACTTTAAGGATGAGCGGCCTTTGCAAAACATTTCCTCTTCATGCAATGTGAGACAAAGTGGTTCTGTTTCAAGAGCTTCATTTTGTTTTGTATAATACATGTCTGTTGTTTTTGTGTACAGTTTTGCTATGCTAAGTTGGTTTGCTGGATTATATTTGCTTAAATTGTTGCCTGAATGCTATCTTTCTGAACTTGCCTTTGGGGAATGTGTAGTGTAAATATTGTTACAGTATGTTTAAGTAATAAATTGTACACTGACTTTGATAGAAGTTTGATTCCTTTCCCTAAAAACATTCGCAATCCAATCCTCACTAAATTCCTTCCTATTTCATTGAGAGTATTATGCAACAGCGTAGATTCATTCATACTGGGCTTATTACTGTCTGCTAATCCATAGAAATAACATCTCTGAAGGATGAATGCATAACATTCCCATTATATACAGCAGCAACATCTGTTGTAGTTAATACATCAGCTGTCATTTCTAATATATAGAAGAAAATAAACCCAAACAGACAAAGCTTTTTTTTTTTTTTTTTTTTTTTTTTTTTTGCAACAGTAATTCTCAGCTTCGGGTCATTTTCCATTCCATGAGAATCATAATTGTACGTTAAGTTAGAGTGACACTGTGCAGTTACATTTGTTTTAGTTTACAAACTGCACGGAGCTGGAAAAAGTAACTAAGAGCAAAACTTTCATAAAACCTGGATTGGATTTACATTTTACACAACAACAGTTAACTAAAATCTAACCAGTAAGATATAAATTGTTGCTGTAAATAGGTTTATTTCATGTAGTTTTAAGGTAAAAACCTGTTAAATATCATGTATTACACTCTAAAGGTGAACTGCAGTGTTCAAGGAAGTGTGTTACATTCCACAGACAGTTCCTGTAAGATACCATGACACGTTTTTACACAAACATGTACATAAAATACACACATAGTTCCAGGCTGACAAACACACACTAAAGAATGCATTTCTCGTCTGGACAGGAAGTTTGCCAGGGAGCAGAAGACTTCTCACACACACACACTTGCACAAAAAAAACAACACAGATGAGGTCGAGTTAAGTCCTTAAATTAAGATGCTACTGTATAAAGAGTTCCTCGGAGTCTTAGAATCATATCGACTAATCTCAAGAATTCAAAGAGTGATTGCAATGCGCAGTGGTATGACTAAATGAAAAAAAAATCGACTCGAACACATGTGTCATCCTTGGTCTTTTGCCAGATTCAGCATTATTTGTGCCGGTCCTGGCATAATCAACAGCTGGCCAGGCTTGTCAGTTACTGTGTCAGTGAGTGGTCTGACCAGGTGCTACCATCAGCGTTAACAGCCTACTAACATTCCTCGCCATCATCTTCAGATTTCCATCTCGACTAAACACCAGCTGCATTTCCATCCATAATAATAATAATTCATTTTCCATCAAAGTACAAAATGTGAGGTTAAAAAAAAAAAAAAAAAAAAAAAGCATATTTCACCTTCTCCAGGGAGCTTTTTTCCGCTATTAGGTGTCTTTAAATGAGCTGCTTTGTTGAAAGCCTCTGGATTTTGTAAGGAAAATGTCAGCTAGTGCAATTTTGCAGATTGTTGATTACTTTTTAATAATTTATTGTCACATAGCTCTGTGGCAGAAGCCAATTCAGGCAGTGACACACCAACAAAATGTCTGATTTATGAAGATTTTCTGGCTGTGAGAAAAGTCGGTAATAGTTCTTTTAAATATTTTTGGTCCATTTAAAAGGCAATATGCGCTAGGCAGCCAGAAAAAAAAAAGTCAGTTTTTGTTTGACCGTCTTTAGCTTTGATTATAAGATGCGTGCACTTCAACATTATTTATGTGACATTTGTGTAATCTCATAATGAATTTCACAGAATTTAAAATGTTATTTTTCTGAATTTTTTTTGTACTCTCACAGATACATTTTGGGAAGCAAACTAATTATGCAAGGCAGAGTGTTTCACAAAAAAATTTTGTGATTTATTTGTATTTAAATGGGTTGGTTCTGCGTGTAACACAAATGGACACGATGGGTTACACAAAAAACCAGGAATTAGACTGCTGGTTCATGAAAAACCTGCATGTCTAGAGTAGAAAAACCACTAGGATCAACAAATTTAATATGGTGTATTTATTTATAGTAGTATAAAAGACAATTTCAAGCCATGTTTTCCAGATTAAATTCACTGACACCTAGATAGCCTTTCCTTTCCTAATTTTGGTCGTATTTTTGGAGTCAATATTTGATTAAAAAAATCCTTAATTTTGGGATGGCTCAGAGCAAGAATATACCTTTTTTTGTATGTATCTGAGGTCATCATTAGGTCCATCCTGAGGGGAAATATGTCTAAATTTCTCTTTTATTATTGGGTGTAAAATAGCTGGCAAAGTACCAGGAGCCAAAATGAACCCATAGAAGCACCCTTATTGTGTTTCTTCAGGTAAATCACGTTGTTTTTTTTTTTAGGTTTATTAGTTTCAAGAATCTTGTTTCAAGGACTTGAATGCTTGGTTAAAGTCAGTTTGTGTCACTGACAAACCTCTGGGGTATAATTTGATGAAGGCAGTTTGGGACATTATTACTCCATTATTTAACTTCCGAATAATCTTTTCTCTACATTTAACATTTGATTTGTGATTTATAGCAATTTATTGTTATTATATCCTCTTGATTTTTTATTTATTTATTTTTTTGTTTTGGTGAGAAGTTCTCTACAGAATGTACTGATCATCCTAGAACCTACATGTTCATAAAAACTAAGTGAATTCAAAGGTTATTATATTGGAACAGAGAAAAACTGAAAAAGTGCTAATTTCCACAAAATATATCATTAACTGAAGCTAAGAACATGCATCTACACTCACTGCCATTTATCAAATTACATGTATTTTATTGGTGAATAAATGTTGCAGAAGATTACTGTGTTTCCGTGTTTACTACGAAGACCTTGAACGTCCACTTGTGTCATAAGTGTTCGAACTAAAAAGCTGAGAAACTGCATTTAACTAGAATTATTTAACTGTATTGGAGTCTTTAAACATTTTAAATCAGTCGATGCTTTTGGCTTTTGGCAGTTGTTAATACCTAATAGGGTTAACAAAAACAGCCGCAACAATACATGTATAAATATCTCTTCATTGTGTAATCTACATAGGATTTTTTCCAATTAACAAGTACAAAATGCAACAAAAATGTGATTAAACTCAATAATTTATCAAAGGATAATACATAGATTTTTCCCAGTACATAATGACGGTCCTCTCCTCCTCTGGATCTCCTCATTAGCATTAGCATGTAGCCTCTGCATCAGCATGTTGTGCACTTATATGCTAAAAGGCATCCCACAGGCAGCCTTGGAGCATCACCACAGGCACTTCCACCGCAGGAAGAACACAAGGAGACAGAAAATACAGACCTGCTAGCTCAAGGAAAGTGAATTAAACTAGTCACATCCCCATGGCCACAGGGACAGTGAGAGATGGAGGAAACATTTAATGTGTAAAATTAGCTTTAAGTTGAACTTGAAGGTCCTGCTGATACTGTTTATCTTCAAGGTTATCATATTAAAGCCTATTTGACTTTATTTATTTATTTATTTTTTACCAGTGGGATGCATTTTGATGTTTGTATCTTGCTTTTAAGCTCAATCTCGTACTGTACTGTACATCAGGAAAACCAATTTACTGTCCCAGATGCACAACAACAAGGAGTGTAAAACTCTAAATGAAGAGGGCCTGAACTCAAAGCCAGTTGGTCCCTGTGGGTTTAGGGATGCTCATCCTCTTATCACTATGATTGCTTCCTTTGTAACTAATATCGATTGCCTGTTTGGGACATAGAAATTCATTAATTTTAAGAAATGGGAAAGAAAAAATCGTTTTATTTTCTCCTTTATATGTTCCTCTGAACCCTGGTGGAGTCTTTTATGAACATGGCTCAGACTAAAGGTCTTGTCATTTCTGCCCTCTCTCTGGAAATCTGCTTCATTTCCATTTAATTTAGTAATATTTCACTGTGTGTACTTCATTTATCCAAGAGGGGCTGTAGTCTTCATCTAAGTTTCATACAACCCCTTATTTTTTGAAAAAACAAAAACAAAAACAAAAAAAACCCAGCAAACTCCAATAGTTATTTAATATTTAAGATTAATGAATATTCTTTATAGCCTTATTATATGACATAAACATTTAACTTGTTTATCAAAAACACAACAGTTAAATGACGTGAGTCGTATATTGTTGAAGTTGTCCTGTCATTTTGTATTTCGTCAAATTATATTTTATATCTACATACATATTTTATCACCATTTCAACAATTTAATATTAATGTTAAGTTGGAATCCATGGCAATTTATTTATTTATTTTCAATAGCTTGATATGGAGGGGATAACTAAAGGGAATATGTTCTAAATGGTATAATTACACTAGGTGTTCATAACTGCGATAACATAAGAAAAGAAAAATATACTTTATTGATCTTCCAAGGGGGAAATCCAAGTGCATATACAGTTTGTATGGCTGTAACTCTTTCATTATTTGTGGAATTGGAAAAATTCCAGTAGTTTTTGAAACCTGAGATGTTGTACTTTATTGGCTTTATTCAGGTCATTATGATAATTTCACTCACGCCTGTAGTAGCAAAAAGTTTAGCAAAATTATAACATGTAATAAATTGTAACTGCTAGATTTTGACAGATCTAACTGTTCTGGAAAAATGAGCAAAAGGACTCACTCACAGCACATTTTCTAACCTTTTTATTGCCAACATAAGAAAAAAAAAACGTCCAGACTGACTATTTTAGCTTTAGGGTTAATATTGTTTTAAAAAAAAAAAAAAAAACTAAGGACAAAATAATAAACAAAATAAATCTACAAGGAATAGGAATAACACAGAGTACTTTTAAATGACTGAATAGGCTAAATTAAATCAAATTAATCTGATTAAGTTATTTAAATTCTTTTCCTTTTAGATGCAGATGTTCTTGTAGGAACTGGAGTGAGAGGGAGAGAGAAAGATGAAAAAACAGATGCAGAAAAGGAGTTAATAAGCTGGACAGAAAGAGTCAACAAAATAGATGAAAAGACAAAGTGAGAAAAAGTAAAAGAGAAGGAAAGCTGATCAGTCATAATATGGTCCACACACACATTCCAGACTAATTGAGCGGATGATTAGTCTGACAATCAGCAACACAAGCCCAGCTGTCTGAAAACAAAACCAAATAAATACAGAGATCAAGGAGGAGAGGAGAGGAGAAACAAGGAGAGGAGAAATGAGGAAAGGAGAAAGGAGGAGAAGAGAGGAGAAACAATGAAAGGAGTGGAAATGAGGAGAGGAGAAACAAGGAGAGGAGAGGAGAAAGGAGGAGAGGAAACAAGGAGAGGAGAGGAAGAGGAAATGAGGAGAGGAGAAACAAGGAGAGGAGAGGAGAAACAAGGAGAGGAAATGAGGAGAGGAGGAACGAGGAGAGGAGTGGAAATGAGGAGAGGAGAGGAGAAAGGAGGAGAGGAAACGAGGAGAAACAAGGAGAGGAGAGGAGAAAGGAGGAGAGGAAATGAGAAGAGGAGAAAAAAGGAAAGGAGAGGAGAAAGGAGGAGAGGAGAAATGAGGAGAGGAAACAAGGAGAGGAGGAGGAAAGGAAATGAGGAAAGGAGAAGAGGAGGAACAAGGAGAGGAGAAACAATGAGAGGAGTGGAAAAGAGGAGAGGAGAAAGGAGGAGAGGAAACGAGGAGAGGAGAAAGGAGGAAAGGAAATGAGGAGAGGAGAAGAGGAGGAACGAGGAGAGGAGAAACAATGAGAGGAGTGGAAATGAGAAGAGGAGGAACAAGGAGAGGAAACGAGGAGAGGAGGAAGAATGAGGAGAGGAGAAACGATGAGTGGAGAAACAACGGAGGAGAGGAGAAGTGATTAAAAGGAGAGGATAAATTATGAAGGGAGAGAAGAAGTGAGGTGACGAGAAAGGAGGAGAAGAGCTGATAAAGAAAGAAACAAGAAATATCAAAAGATGAAGAGAGAATCAAGGGGAAATGAGGAGAGAGAGAGAGCGTCATGGAAAGGAGAAAGGAGGTAAGGAGGAACAAAGAACAGAGGAAAAAAACGATTCAAGGAGAAAAGCAACAGAGAGAGGAGAAGAGAGTCAATCTTTCTTTGGTCTTGCTCAGATGATCCACCTCTGTGCCGACAAATCACTGAGGTAATTAGGGCTAATTTAGCCTCCTTGTGTAAGTGTAAGGAGTATTATGGGTATTAGAGACACGCTCGCCTTTCACCAGTTTGTGTCAACAGGGTGGACTAATGAAGCATGCTGGGAGTGTCACACAACCCTGGTGCTGCTGATTGGACTTGATTCACCAAGTCCTCTGTGTTTACAATGATATCTGACTCCCAAGTATTGAGGAACACCCATGAAGACGATAACCTGCTGCACTAATGCACACGTTTTCATGATGTTTAGCGTCAGAGGACACATATTAATAATAACAGCTCGGATTGCGTCGAATTGTATTTTCTCTTTCCTACCAATTTCACACCTAATGCCTCAGGCCACTGAACAAATGGGACTTGAAATACTTAAGGTCTAATATTAAATGCGTAAAGTTAATACAATTCAATTTGGATAGCAAAAGATCATTATGGTTTAATCTGGTTTAATCTAAATTTAATGAAGCCATAAAAAGAGAAAATGAATCAAGGCAACAGGCAGCAGGAGCTTTGACAGACAGATACATATAACAGTTGGACTTCCAGCTTTTATGTATAAAACCTGTTTTTAAAAAAAAAAAAAAAAAAAAAAAAACGATAACAGTGAGTAATGAGTTACACTAATGATTATTTCTTTTCCTTTTCAGGGTCGCCACAGCGAATCACCTTTGCATGTTTATTTGACAGAGGTTTTTATGTCGGATGCCCTTCCTGACTCAACCAGGCTAGCTATTGGAATATATAGCAGAAAGAACCTTTCCCAAGGGATCGAACCCGTATTATAAATCCTATTCATCCTATCCTATATGGCAGGAAACACACATTATGGGGCAACAAGTTTTCACATTTAAACAGAGGCAGTAAGAATCACTAGGCCGACATCAACATCACATAAAATTGTGGGGGTTTTTTTTACAATAGCGTAACTTTCATCATATAGAAATCATCACTCATGCATGCAAAAATAAATAAATAAATAAATAAAATTCTTTATTGCTCTTGGGGGCCCCCTAGTGTCCACGGGGCCCTAAGCAGGTGCCTAGTTCGCTTATGCCTTGGGCCGGCTCTGCATTCCAATATGGACATCTCAACTACTTTCATTAGGATTTTCCTTTAATTTGTCAGGGTTCTGTATATATAATTCACTTAACCAATTTATTTATTTTTATCACTTCAGGATGTTTAATTGGGCCAGGAGAGAAAAAAAAAAAGCATTTGTTACAGTTTCAACAGGGCTGGTGTTTATATGTGTAGTTCCATATGGCAACTGGGGGAATATTTTGTAGAGGTCCGTGATCCAGAGTGAGGCGTGCACGCCTGTTAGAGGTCCATCAGCCAAGGGCAGGTTGTTAAATCAAAATTAAATACACAGTTACATCATAGTAAAAGATCAACATTTATGGCTGTTTACAATGTACAGCAAGAACATCCACCCATAACACAGGCCAGTCACATTCCTCTGCCTGCCCACACACAGAGCAGACAGGATACACAACGTTGTTTTCCAGATTTCTGAAGATGAATTTTTACCTTTAAACTTTGTCAATTTAAGGCTTTATGACGAAACTAAAAGGATACCGTTTTTGAGAACACAGTCAGAAACAATTGGACCATGTTAGAAGATTTATGTGCATTAAAGGTACCGTAAGTCATATTCTTATATCACATGTTTTTGTGATGTTTCCATGTAAATCTCTACTGTGCTGGGAGTTTATCATGTGTTGATGTTCCGTAATGTTCTAATTTGTTAATAATAACTTCTTTTCTCTATGTCAAGGGTCTCAAACATGCGGTCCAGGGGCCAAATGCAGCCCGGCAAAGGTTCCAATCCGGAATGAATTTGCCAAGTGCAAAAATTCCACAGGTTCCACATACAGAAAAATATGATCTAGAGTTAAATAATAGCATTATAACCTACAAAAAATAGACTCTGTATAAAAAAAAGTGCCTATAAATGATGATTATTGAAAATTTTGTCCTTATTTTAGTGTTAAGAATAACATTAAATTATGAAAATATTTACCTTTACAAACTATACTGTAACAATAACTTGTAAATAACCTGAAATGTCTAAAGAAAATTAAGCATAACTTTAACAATTTTCTGTTTGATGAGTTACACTAATGATTATTTCTTTGTAAATTTGATCCATAATACATATGTAGAAATGGCTCCTATTTTTCTTAAGATTTTTATTATTTTTTTTCAGGTTATTCACATCTTGCACAAAAACAATTATTTTACTGCTATTATTTTACTTGAGATCAAATCGGATTGAATGTGGTCCCTGCATTAAAATGAGTGTGAGACCCCTGCTCTATACATATACATATACATATATATTGATATATATATATTGATATACATATATGTAGACGACTTTCAAGACCTTTAACACTTAAAAACCAAAACAGCCACCAGTGAACAAAAGCACCTACTGGCCTAAAATGTTTAATAACTTCTGATCCATTAATCCTATCATTTCATGTAAATAATTGGTGTAACATGCAGTTTCATGGTCATCAGATATGACCCATTTGGACATTCAGAGGCTTCATAGTTACCATGGAAACACCATCATCTTCTACAACACTGATTCATCAGTAATAGAGAAAAAAAAAAATATTAAAAAATCTTCCTGTTTTGTCTGTAAATCCTTTATCTATGATGTTTTCTCCAGATATTTACATTATTTCACTTCAGCTGAGCATAATATGATGTATTGCTGTGAAAGAACAAGAACCTTAGACAACATTAAAGACACTTAAAAAGCTACATTTCGTCATACATTTTATTCAGAATATTTTCTTTGTTTCATTCACTTGTAATTCTGCCATAAATGTGCAATATCTACTCATAATCTACTGGAGATAAAACAATGGCTATGGAAAATTACTATATCACTGTATTTTAGTTGAATAAATTAATATTATCTTATATTCAGGCTCTGCCTTTGTTTAGACTCCGAAATGAGTTTTACATCATATTTAATGAACACATTGAACTTTAAAAGTATGAGTAATGAGATGAATACATTCTATTTATCAATAATAATAAAAACTATAAATTAACACTGACTGTTAAATAAAGTAGTCCAATGAATAACAAATAGACTGAGAAGACATGCAGTGACATAATGCTATTTCCGTTTTCTCATTGTTTATTAAGTCCTTTTACTAAAACAAAATCCTTCTCCCATCATTGGGAAAGGCACTCCATTCATAAAGGCCAGAGTATCTGCAGAAGCAGCAGCAGCAGTCGGTTGTTTCTGTCAGCTCCACTCTGGGTAACGTGCCAGTAACCACAGAGGCCAGTACATAGCTGTCATTCCTCTGCTCACTGAAAGCATTTAGCAACCAACACCTGTTTCCCCTGCTCATTCTCTATTGTAGACCCAGCTACTACAGCTCTGTCTGCATCTACAACCACTCACATGCAGCTCCTATAACTTTTATAAGCCAGCGCTACTATTAGTGGAATGCAGCTGATGGACTATTTTTAATCCCAGTGCGCACTGTGGGAGTTGGCCCGATCCGAGCCGTTGCAACGAAAACTCTGAAAACAGTGAAACCGTTATGGAACTTATAGAGGCCATGTGTTATTAGAGGTGGATCAATAGCTTCTAAAAATGCTGTTTTGTTATAAGTTATAGCATTTTTAAAGCTTTTTTTAACCCACAAAAAACCAAAACTATCCACTGATGTAAATGTTTAATACCTGCTGATCCACTTATTCTATTAATACATGTAAATAATTGGTGTAAAATGCAGTTTTTCATCTTTTCATGGTCATCAGATATGATGCATTTTGACTTTCAGAGGCTCCATAGTTACCATGAAAACACTGTCATCTTCACAAAAAAAAAAAAAAAAAGGATTCACCAGTAGGCTACACTGCAAAAAGTCCTTATGAAAATTTAAAAAAATAAAATTGTATATATATATATCAAAATAAGAAAAATAATACTTAAAATAAGCAAAATTTTCTGCTAACAGAACAAGAAAATTTTACTTGGAAACATTTTGAAAAATAAGAAAATAATACTTGCACAGTATTCTTAAAAATAGTATTTTTTAGACTAAAAATAAGTAATATTGTCTTAAAATAAGAAAATTTGAGTCATGAAACCCAATTTCAGGTCCTTTGATTGTTGATCACTCATCTTAAAATGTGGGAAATGCTTGTTTTAAGCTTCAAAGTACTTAAAATTAGCTGTAAATACTCAATGCCAAGACTGTTTGACCAAATAAGATCATTAAGTAAAAAGTATCTTGAAACAAGCAGAATTATCTTGTCTGACAATTTTATTTCATCATAGAAAAACAAGAAATTTTTGGTTCATTTTAAGAAAATATATCTTAATTAAGATAACACTTTTTGCAGTGTAAAAAAGCAAAAAAGTCACTTTTTTAAAAAAAAAAGTTTTCTGTGTTTTTAATACAGTAACCCTCAAATGTAATCTCAGCACAATTATTAAAGTGGGGAAAAAATGCTAAATGCAGAGGATAATATTATGTTAACTGGTGGTGAATCACTTAGGTTAAATAGAGAGAAACATTAATTTATGAGCTGACACAAAAGCGGTATTGGGTCTTTATGAGTTAAAATTCCTCCATAAAAGACTGAAAACTTAGATCAGTTATAATGTAAACGTTCAGTTTGATGTTTGGCATCTTCCCTCATATTATATTATATATACAGACTTCCTCCACAACAATTCTTTGTCATGTAATTGAACTAAAACACTGAGTGCAAAGAGGAAACGATCTATTAACATCCCGAATTTTGGCTAATTGAATCCGTCTCCTACAATTTGTAGCTATCACCATTAATTAAACTGTCAGAGAATAGTCATTTTTTTATGATGGTCGTTTAAAGACAATTACTGCCTTGTTAACTATAATAAAAGGTATGTGATCAGAGTGGATATATCCAATTTAAAATGAAATAGAGGAATCGCTGAAGAAATAGGACTTAAAATTACAATATTCACATCTGTAAAATGGTGTAAAAGCCAACCCTCATTGTGTTTTTAAATACAGCTGTGTATCTGAGTGCCAATCATGCCATCCTGAGTCACATGACCCTACCTGCTGCTACTGTCCCATACTGACCATACCACACATACCATAGCCACAAAGGGCAATTCCTGGACCATTGACCCACATCTTTTTTCATTTTAAAGCTGTCATTGAAGAAAAAAAAGGTTGTCAATGAGGATTAAAACAACTTTAAATCAATTGTAACTTGGGATGTGAGTTACAAGCTGTGTTGGTTGTATTGACAAACTGACAGGTTGACACAAATATTCTAATTCTGGGACTCTTAATCTGATTTTAACTAAAATTGTAATATTCTCCAACTACTATCATGACAACTGAATAAAAAATAAAATAATACAATCTAATAGAGTTCACTTGGTAAATCTCCCTGCTAGTATTACAGATTAAATTGAAAAGAATGTCACGCTTACAGTCATTGGTGATGAAAAAGCAAAAATCTAACAAATGGAACTTAAACACTATTACACCGAGAACATAAATAGTGTTGCTAAAAGCAAAGCAAACATTAGATCAATTAAACCCATTATTATATAAATCGGATAAAGTGTCTGAAACAGCATTTAAATCAGTTATAGGTAAGTCAATACATTTTCACAGTTAAAAATGGTAAATCCAACCAATGTGCTACAATAAATTGTTGCCATACATTCAAACAAAAAACAGATGCCTACGATCTCCTATGTAATTTGTCATTAAAGCCGCAGAAGAAAAACTCAGTGGAAAAATGCCATAAAAAGAGAGTGCACACCGTCCGTCTGCAGTTTTCTCCATATTAAAAGACTACACGCAAACACAGATAATAATGCCACTTCAAAAAGCAGCCACTTTTCCAGGTTTCCTTGTTGAACCACAGACACAGTCATGAATATAACCCAAACCTGTCTGAAAACACCTGCAGCAATGAGTAGATTTTGCACAAAATTTGATCAAATTGTTTCTTCTTAGACCATTTAAATTACTCTCATTACAGTTTTAAAGGATCTGGTATTTTTACACAATTACTCATTAAGCACGAGGTGTTTATGCAAAATATATGACTTTTACAGTGTTTAAAATTCCATACAAACATGTATTTTGCATGTTTTTTTTTTGTTTTTTTTTTTAATAAACCTAGAAACCCATAGGAGAACAGTTGTGTGTGAATTGCCTTTTTCCACATGTGAGCTTGGGATGCTTCGACAGCGCAAATACCCCATAATGCCATGCAGCTGTGGCGACAATGGACAATAACAGAAGGTGAACAGAGCCCAGTAGCTAGTATCTGTAGTAATAATTACACAGATGCTGGCAGAGATAAGATAGGCCGGATACCAGGGTTTTGTGCCCCCAACTTTAAAGGAAGATTTCAGGAAATGACATATATTTGCACCTGGGGCAGTGTGTCCAGACATACATTCTATTTTCTTTTCCGTAAAAGCATGTTGAATGTTAGTATGGACATAAGTATGTGGAAAAGAGCATTGGATTGCATGGACCCTTTGTTATGAGAATATGGAAGGGAATGTTTGAGTTTGTGTTTGAGGTTAAATCTTCTTTTAACAAAGTGCCTAAAGCTAATTATTTAACATTAATAGTGTTCTAGAAGCCCAGAACTACCATTATGGGTTAAAACACTGTAAGTGAGGTTAACTGATCAAAGGGACTTGATTTTTCGCTGATAGATAGCTAAACAATAGGCTGTTTTGTGGAGAAGAGGTTGGATTAAATAAGTTAAAGTTCCTCCCACTCCTTTTTGAATATGCATATGTACAGTATGTATATGTACAGTTTTTGTTTTCATTTGTTTTCTTCATTTTTAAAGATTAAGTAGGATTATTTTGTTTTGTTGCGCATTTGAAATAAACTGAACCAAATTAAATTAAACTAAACTAAACTAAACACTATAGCACATATCTTGAAATATGGAAATTCAGAAAGGTCAAGACTATGAATATTTACTGATTATACTATATTTAAGGCTACTGGAGTCATGTGAAACCACCTGAATGAAATACATAGATGGCCTGACAGTTGTTCATATGGTCACAGAAAAGTAAACCTACCTTTCTAAGCATCTGTCTTATATCACTGGAGCACCAGAGTCACATCTGACAGACTCTGTTAATCATGTTACCTGTTGAAAAACACACTCTGACCGAAAACCTCCCATCACAAGCTAAATTCTCTACAGTCTAAAAGCAGAGACAAGAAACAGAAGCCTCGTTTCCCCTCAGTCCCCTTGAATTACAACATGCTTACAAGTATTAATGGAATTTTTACGCTGCGATGCCAAAAAAACTATCAAACACTTCATTTTATTGTGGTGAATTGGCTGTGAAAACCCCACTGTGTGTGTCTGTGTGTGCGTGCATGTGTGAAAGTGTAATCTGAGGGATAACATGGTGCTTATCCTGCTGATCCCTCACCTCCCTGGGTTCTGACAGGTCGACGTCCATCATTCTTCACATAAACTTTGCCTAATTGGCAGGTAATTCCCTGCTTTCCTACTGACCCTCTACTATCCTGTCACTATCCTTCTATTGTCCTCGTACTTAGCTCCTACTGTCTGGGCCTTTGTTCATTCATCTAACCAGGGACCCTGCAACCATAGAGCTCCTCAGCAGGACATCTTGTCCGGGCCCAGAGTCCTGGTAGGGACTCTCACTACAACCTGGGGAAGTGAAGTTGGTAGCTTCCTCTGTGATGGTGACCCCCATGCTGGGGAGTTCTTTCCGAGGCTGACAGGAGAGCCGGCCCTAAATAGTTTGAACCTGTCAACATTGCCAACCCACCCATCCTTACCCTACATGCAGACGCATCGCACTAATGTTCAGGCAGCTGAATTTTATAAAAAGCAGTGGAAGGTCTATTTTAGTTCCCTTCCCTGATTAAAAGAACAAACTATTTGACTATAGCCCTCAAAGCAAGGACAAATGAACGAATAAATGAGTGAATGAATGAATGAACAAATAAATGAATGAATGAATGTCTTTATTGTCACTGTACATGTACAATAGATAGACAGATAGATATATTTTATTGATCCCAGGCACAGATCTCACATTGAGATTTATATGAAAGTTTTAATGCAGCATAAGGAACGTCCAGCTCGACAAAAGCTGCACCAATTTACTCTCCAAAGAAAGTAAATACACTCAAAATATTGGCTCTCTTTTCCTAATTTCTGTCTCTGCCTTTTTTATCTGAAACACAAACAAACCCACTCCAGCTGTACTGTAGTTCTCATCCGTCCCTGACAGTGATTGACAGGTGTTTGCGGAGCCACTTTGCAAAGTCAGACACAGGGCATATGGGAGACCCACCCTCCTGTCATGTCCACCTTCCCATGAGTCCTTTGTGGCTGAGGTGGAGGTGGCAGGAGCAGTCAGGAGCTTGTCAGAGCGACAGGAAGAGGCTAACACACACTCCCTGTCACACACAAACAGGCATCTCCCCTCTCTCTTACAGTACCACCCCTCATACACTCCTTGCTGTCAACCCCCCTGTGAGTGTGTCAGCTGTCATTAACTTCCCAGACTTCCAGTGAGCTAGGGGAGCCTCCTCCAGCTCCCACCCCCGTGCAGGTGACGCTCACTGGGGCTCCGCGCTGGAAGTGCCACCCTCTCTGCTGGAAATCTTTAGCAGAAGCCAGAAAAATGAAAGTGAAAGGATTGATTTTTCCGATAATTATGTGCAAACACGAACATAAATTCTGCAGTTTTATGTAAATGTGTTTGTGTGTCAGTGCTGTGGGCACTGTGAATGTTGCGTTTGCTCATAAATTTGATGTTTAAGTGTTTGCATGTGTCTTTGTACATATGAAGGTTTACACGGTAGGCTTTCTCTCTCTCTCTCTCTCTCTCTGTGTGTGTGTGTGTGTGTGTGGTGGGGTGGGGGGGGCATGCGTGGAATGCGTATGTGATATAAAGGCTCTCTCCTCGCGCCACAATGGTGTCTTTGACAGGGGGGAGAAGGGAAGGCTTTGTTTGGTGACACCACACAGTGTTGTGAATGCCTGGCATAGCTGCCATTCCTCTCTCTATGCCCTCCGCCAGGCCACTGGCTTATCAGGGATTCCTCTCCTTTCTATCTACCCACGCACACCACGCACAGTGTGTGTGTCTGTATGTGTAAGTAAGGGGGAGAGTTTGTGAAGCACTGCCACTAACACCAAGGAAAATGCAAATGAGCTGTGGAGGAGAATGAGCCTTCTGTTAAATGACATATTTCCCCACAAGTGGATCAATTTGGCTGCCACATTTTTAAACAGTCTTAAGTATCTGGCTTGTATTGATTCAACTGGATGTGAACTGATCTAATTTTCTTGTATTGAAATAACTGTGAACACAAAACACTTCACAAAATAATAATATTGTGTACAAAGCATGTGTTACTCTGTGTATTTGTCAATGTATAACAGCTGCAAAAACCGTATCAGGGCTTAAACATCACATGTTGAGTGTTAGTCTCTGACTTATTTTAATATTTTTTAAAAGTAATTCTTTAATTAACCACTTTATGAAGTACCTACTCATGTGTAAGCTTGTCAAACACCACACTGAGTACAGTGCAAAGACATATGTGTGTAAAAAGATCACTATATTTTATAAGCGTTGTTGTTATAAATCAGTCTTACACATAAAAGCAGAGCAGAATGAAACATTTAGGACTACATATGTGAAACACATGTGCATGGTGTATTTCTTTTTACACCTTTTTAGTATTATTCTCTCCCTCTAGTTTAAGTTTTCTCAGTTTAAGCTACAAAATTGCAAACAGCTCTCAATTAAGTGGTGAGATCAGATGGACAGCTCCATGTTGACTCAACACTTCAAATGTAACCCCATCACCCAGAAACCCTGTTTATACTCTGCTGGATTGGAGGAGGTAAAGTCATCCTATCTTGTGCTTTGAATTGTGATTGATTTATTTTTTCAATATTTCTTCATTCCGCTTTAATCCTTCTTTAGTTACAATAAACATACTCTGTAGAATTGCCAGATTTTACAGGCTCAAAATATTAAATACCACATTAAATATTGTCAGGATGCATTTAGGGTGAATATTTCATAACCTTAGGAACATATTTCCAGTTTTGTTGAAATGTTTTTCTTTTATATTTTGGACAAATTAGTTCGCCTCCTCAGCCGGAGAACATCCAGGGCCAAACTGACCTTTCTGGAAGATGGGTTCTGTTTGTTTGTTTATTTATTTATTTATTAGTTGCCCAAAACCAATAATTGAGTCCAATACATGAAAGCAGGGCTATGAAATGTAATTTCGAGAAGTTATTGGACAGAATGTATTGACTGTGCTCAGCTGCTCGTGCAGGTTGTTCCAGGGTTCCTCCTCTGCTTCCTCATTTTCCACCATCTAATCCTCCACCCTCATCACTGTGTTTATCTGATAGTTAAACTGAACTATGTTGGTGAGAAGCTAATTCTTCTCTCTACTCTCGGTAATCATAAAGGTCCTTACAGCTCTCACGCTAACACAGTAGTTGCCAAGAGGCTCGATACCCAACTTAAAGTAGGTATGGTGCCCACATGTGTGCAAATTAGGAATTTGGACTCACATTACTGCATACACACACACACACACACACACACACACACACACACAGCTGTTTTCTTTGTGTTTTCAGTGCCAGCGTGTTGTTATGTGTTTGATGTGTTTATATGAGCCTCGATGGGCCTTGCACAGTCTTGGCAGTAACAATACGCCAGCTCTTCAAAGTACGACGGCACTATTGTCCTTAATCGTGATTTTTTTTGACAACATTAAACACACACAAGCTAACTAAATGAAAGCAGCTCTTCGTTTTTTACACTGTAATCAGACCGGAGGGTATTTCTCCTGGACACCCATCTAAAGATAGGGGCTACAAGGTCAGCTGATCGCCATGTGGTGGACCAGAGTGAAGGGAAGACAGCGAGGGACGCCTGGTAGGTCCAAACATTTGCGTGGGGGGATTTTTCTGGAAACAGCTGCGAAGGATTCATGTAGCTTTGAACAACTTTTACTATACGTCAAAGCTGAAACAGAAGGAGGGTTGACAAAACTGAAGAAATGCTGTAACAGTTGTAGGTGAGCAGGGGTGTAGTGGGCGTGGTACGCTAGGGGCTACGCCGTCCACCCACTTCTCCCGACGTGAGATACAAAAAAATAGCAAATATATAATATCCTGCAACTTAAATGTCAAACTGGAGCTGCTGATAATGGTGAAAACAACCTGCATAGGCTTGTGAGATATCTCCATTACTGTTCTGGATGTGATTATGAATGGCGTTAATATTAATAGCATAATTCTGCATCATTTTTGAGTAAAAAAAAAAAAAACATCAAACATTACTACTATATTTTTACTGGGCCGGCGGCTTTGTTTGTACGGAAAGTCAGTTGTTTTTAATAAACAAACAGTCTATACCATATGACACCTGTGTGTATTTCAGCAAGTTGAGTATATGGGGGGGAGGAGGGGCGGGGATTCACATCCATGACATCACAAATTGCGTACACCCACTTAAAAAATCCCCACTACACCACTATAGGTGAGAATATAAGAAGTGACGAACATTTGCGTTTCATCTGAATAATGGAAAGTGTATAATTTCCAGCGCAGCTTTAAAATCCTTAAAAAAACCCAAACCCGCCACTGTCGACCTAAAGCATCAGCTGATCTAAGCTAACCTGTATTAGGTTGGGAATAACTTGTATCCTGCAGCGTTGCCTCGGTCCATTTTTAATGAGCTTTGGTCCAGAGAAGAGAAGCTTTTCTGGATCCCGTTCACTTACCGCCTCTTTAACTTGCATTTGTGGATGTCATGGCCAAGTGTCCCTGCGCCCATGTTATTTATTTCCGTCATAGAATCGTGTCTGATTTTAAAGCAGTAACTGCCTCAGGGCCTGAAGATCATGATCATTCATTATTGATGAAACCACACTCTCAGAATCTTGTGCTTATGTTCAGGAAAGTCAAAAGTACACAGGTGGAAGTGTAGATACTAGGGTTTAACAAACCTTCTGTGGGAGTTGAAGCATCAACCCAAGCTTTTTACTCAAGTAAAAGGTGTAAAAGTACTGGTTTCACAACTTCTTAAAGTATAAAAGTAAATGTCAGGAGGAGGAAATGTGATTAGAGCAAAACCTTAGGCTGTGCAACAGAGGCTGGAAGACACCAAAAACATTTTTCTAAAGACCATAATGACTATAATGCTCTATTAAAATGTTAATTGTTGGGATGCACTAGGCTACCTGTTAAATCTGCATATATGAACAAGGATAATGGTCTTCCTGGATGCTACCATCCTCCTTACTGGTGCTTATTTGGGACATTTCACTTGAGTTCTCTTGAGTTTCTGCTATGGACATCTTCATACTAGACTCATACATCTACTATGTCCTTTATGGAGTGTGACATGATTTGAGTCATGTGCACGTGCAATGGATTGTGTACAAACCTCGAAACAGAAGGGTAAAACCTCTCTTGATCTTGATTTTCAGTATGAATACAGACCGTGAAAGCAGGGCCTCACGATTCTTCTGACTTTTTGGGTTTTATGCAGGAGGTGTCAGAAAAGTTACCACAGGGATATGACATTGCTTTTTGATCCTTAGATGTGGGATTTTCCTACCATTGTGAAGCAGAATTCACCAAGTGTTGGATTCTTCACCCACTAATAGTGAACATGAGCTGGGATTAGACTGTCGAGAGGGTGTCAGAATGGTGTATGTTTATCTGGATTTATCTGGATTTTTTTTATTTTTATTTGAACAATTACAAGCTGGAATGAAATACAAGTAACAAGGATATTTATTTATTTATCCATTCATTTATTAATTTATTTATTTTTAATGTAAGGAGTAAAAATACAGATAACTGTGAAAACATCAGGAATAGAGGTAAAAAGTCAGCTGAAAAATGATTACTCCACTAAAGTACAGATTACCAAAATTTCTACTTAAGTACGGCAACAAAGTGTTTGTACTTTGTTACTTGACACCTCTGCTTATCTTATGCACTATGATTAGATACTCAAAGTCTATGCAATTTTACCTTGAGGTTTGCAGTCTGAAATTGTTCGCCAAATTTTTGTACATTTGTAGCTCTTGAAAATAGTCTTCTTATACCCAATAATCATACTGACATGTTGAAAATTAACCTAATTAGTTGCAAAAATGTTCAGTTTTATTCTTTTTGGTGCAGCTTTTTTGTTCCGAGACATTTTACTGCCATCAAATTCAAACTAGCCTTATTGTTTTTTTTAATGACAGTATCTCAATTTTAATATTTGATGTGTTTTCTTTGTTCTATTGGGTTGGTGATATTTTCAAATCACTGCATTTTGTTTCATACAGTACTTTGTAAAGTGTATATTTGATGTTGGACTAGAAATAAAACATCCTGGAACTTGCAGACTGCTTCTTATTTTAGCTTCTAAAATTAAAGTGATCCGACGTGTTCTTGCTCAACCCACATTTTGAAAATAATCCCCAGAGTGAGGCAGTGGATCTACAAGAATTCTGTGTAATGTAATCAAAGATATTCTCTGTTGTTATTACGTCGATGTTGTAAAATATGCCAGGAATTTCTCCCACTCTTTACTGTACATGACTCTAAAATAAGGAGTGGTGAAATATTTTTGGCCATTTGTTGTTTATTTCAAATGTCACATACATGGTCTTAGACAATTCCAGATGTATTCTTGCCCCCAAACATCTATTCCCCCCAAGCAATTTTCCTGTAGCTTTTGTTGTTTTATCAAACACAAAAACTAGCCATCTTCCATCTAGGGCCATTCTAAGTGGTTCCTATTTTGCTAAAGATGTGGGAGGCTGACTTATTCTTGTCTCTTTCTTAAAACTGTGCCTTTAGGGAACAATTAAATCCCTTTTATGTTGTAGCTTATTTCATCGCGCTCTTCCAAGTCGTCCTCCCTGTAAGACTGAAACACACACATACATACACACACTTGGGCACAACAGATAATAATATGAGCATGCATGGTCCATTAACTCTACCAGTCTCCCAAGAGCCTTCTACAGTTGAATCGCAGCCATTCCATCAGACTCATCAGCACTGCAGTGGGAATAATAACAGCAAAAAAAGGCCTTTCTACTGCTCTCTCCATCATTCAGTGTGTCACATGTATTGTGTTTACTCGCATCTGCATCATACATGTGTCTGCATTCCAAATGTGTCATCTATAACCGCGTGTGTAACACCAAAACAAACACATGATGCAAACGCAGGGACATTTTCCTAAGGTATATTTGGAAGTGCGCACATGCATGTTTGTGTATAAGCATGCGCGACTGTGTATTGTGTTGTGCATTCTCAGATTTTGTCCCTGAGAATGAGGCCAATCACATTGGACAGACAGTTTATTTCCAAACACTAGCGTCTAGCCTGCAGCCTCACACACATTCCAATACTTCCAGACAGACTTTCAGAAGCAGGAATTAAAAGGCATTGGAGTTGTTAAAACATGACATTCCCAAAAAAGGGCTGCTGGGGCCCGAGACTACCCAGAAACATCCCACATGACTCAACCCTGCAGGAATTACAGCACCGCCAGGGTCGCTGACGAAGGTCCTCTCATACATATCTCTCTATTAGCCTCCACTCGTCTCCAATTTTCTGTCCTTCGGCCTATCAATCTCTCACACATCCTTAACTGAAATATCCACGGTGTTGTTGTTTTGTACAATTAGTTTTGGTCAGTCTCATAAGGCCGGGGAATTGGAATAAAGACAAGTGAATAATGTTCTTTTGCTTCCAGTCAACACATTTGTATGTATGGATAGATGGATAGATAGATAGATAGATAGATAGATAGATAGATAGATAGATAGATAGATAGATAGATAGATAGA
>JAPSES010000019.1:11064066-11088282 GCA_029822895.1 Maxillicosta whitleyi | reverse complement strand
AAAGTTTTAATGCAGCATAAGGAACGTCCAGCTCGACAAAAGCTGCACCAATTTACTCTCCAAAGAAAGTAAATACATTCAAAATATTGGCTCTTATATTGGCATTGAAAAGCCTGACAACGCACACACATACACCCAGAGGAATGTGTGTATTGTGTGTGGGAGTTGAGGTCAAACTTCACTATCAGGGACTGTGTTAATGTATTCAGCTCCTATATAGTGGCTGACTCTGGTGGCAATGTGGTAAACAATGAGTCGATTCATGGCGCTAACAGAGAGGACCACTGCTATCAAAAATGGGGAGCTTTGACGCAACTAAAATGAACAGTTCATAGCTTTAAAGGGGGCCATTAACCAAACCTACTCGCGTCCGGTCACGAACGGTGTCTCTATGCAAGGTTTCACATGGATCACAAGGATAATGGTAGTCTTCGCAATGAATACGAGGCCTCTGAATGCCGTTTGATGTCGTTTTTGAACAGGAACTGCGTATGAATTGACGTGAAATGTCAAAAAACAGTTCTCCGTCTTAAGTATTAATTGACCTTTTGTTCACCTGTGCTTCCTCATAGTGATATTAATGACCACAGTGCACTTTTTAAAGTTTATTCAACCTTGCACAGCATGTAGCATCATCTTGATCTTGTGAAATATAATCAGTGCTGCAGATAGAGAATGGTTAACCTGCTTGTGACCTACTACTGCTATGCTTAATCCAGGGTTATTCTCACCTACCGCTCCATAATCAGTAAATCCCATTCATATTTCAGCAGCAGAATAATTAGACTAATCTAAAAGTCTGATTAAACTATGAATCCATTGAATAATTAAAACATTTTCATACATTTCCATTACAAAAAAAAGAGGTTTTGGAAGGCTCCCTACGAAGGGGTTTTACTTCTCCTCCTCCCCGATTTCAGAACCCCCAAAGGCCTTGTACAGTATGTAAGGGATAAACATTAAAATATTCATGCATCAATTAAATCCGCAGAAATTAAGCTAATAAATATAACCTGACAAAGCTATTATGAGCTTTTAAACAGTAAAAGTTATTATGGGGATAAATCCTGCAGGGCTTTAGTGCTGATTGCACAAGACAGATACAGTAGAAACCTATTGCACTAGACTGGACAACTATGAACATCCTACTTGATGTGATAAGTGATGTATTACTAAACAAGTAGATTATAAACTGAATTAGTCAGTAATTAGATTTTGCACATGTTGTGGCATGATTTGATTACGATAATTGTTTCCCAGTGCTCCCATAAAGAAAGACTGGGACTGGCTCCAGCGAAGTTTAGGATAAAATTGCATTGCCAGACAACTAGTTTAAAGGTCTAAGGTCAGGATTTCTTGACTTGACTGAGAAAATATTTTAGTAAATCTCGAAAACTGAAAGCATTGTGCAAGCTGGGATGAGTGATAATAATATATGATCAGTCTCAGGTAATATCAGATAATGCTCATATTTGTCAGCTCAACACTACAGTCTAGCTTCTGTACAATCACTACTTCTAATGGACCCATATGTGAGACAGAACATCCACTTCATCCCTAAATCATAACATTTTTCATCAAAGCCGATATACTGCCCCATATGGGCTACTTATGCATTAGTCTATCCCTATTAGGCCTCACATTTTTACAGGCTATATTTTCAAAAATCTATTTTAACATGAAAAGGCCCTCAAAAGCATTTCTTACGCGTGGAACAGTGTCTTGTCCAGGCAGTGTAATTGCTCTGGGGCCCCTCCTGAACCCCAGATCCGTCTTTACAGCCTGCATTAGCATACATAATACTGCTCTGTGGACTCAGAGAGTCATACCGATTGAAAAGCAATCATTTTCACAGCAGAACACTGCCACTGCCACTTTAATTGAGTGTGAGTGCACTTCCATGTGTATGTGCTGCCTTTGTATCATGAGACAGGAGATAATTGCTTCTGCAATACAACATGGCAATATGTTGTTAATTCAATGATAGGACTTGATTGCTTTTGTCTAGTGGTTTCCCCTGGGCTTGCTCTACTAGCTCGTATGTGTTTGTCGTGTTGTTGTCAGAAAACAGAAGGTACTGACGATAACTAGTGGCCTCATCCCTTTAGACTGTCTGCTCAAGTTTTACACACACACACACGCACACACACACACACACACACTCATTGACAATAATTACATTAACAGAACACAGGCAAGTCACTCAGCAAATATAATTTGAGCTGCATGCTAAAAACAGGGCCCTCAGGGGTCCACATAAACTCTGCTACAATAAAAAGGAGAATTGCACTTGAAATGAATGTCCTACTGTTATGGGAGAATCAAATCAAATTACTGCATCTTATCGTTATCCATGGATTGCTTTTGTTGAATTAAAAAATGGGATACCAGACAAAGCCTCTTGTACATCATCAGCAGATTATATTTGACACACACACACATGCACACACACACTTGTAAACAGGTGTACAGTATGTGTCTAGTGGTGTTTATTTTCTCCATTGACCCAGTGGCCCATATCTTGAACCTTGACCTTTAACCTCTGACCTGATCATAGATTACACATTAAGCCTAAAAGCCTTCAACATGTGCATGGACACACTCACAACGCACACGCACACACTACTTTACTGTCTCTTTTTTGGCACAAATGCACAGCAAATCTCTTAACGAGGAACTAATATGACCAATTAACATAACCGAATAGTAATTTCCATACAAAGTGGACAAAGCAAATAGCTCTCTAATGAAGATCAGTGTTATGCTTTCCGGCTAATTTCTCTCCCTGCAGGGACAACATGATTGAATCACAAGAAAATATATTAATGGCAATAGGTGCTAATTAGCAAAACAGACTTAGAGGACATTAATCATAAAACCTAGTTTGTAGACTTGGCACTCCTTCCCAGACATAATAACTGGATACTGTAGTCTTGTAAGATTATCAGGTTGTTCTGGGGTAAATATGTTAATATGCAAAAGTTATAGTATTCTATTTTTACCCTTTCACCTCATAGAATGTGTCTGGTTCATAACATTAAATATTGACAAATAAGTTGAAAGTAAAAAGAGTATTTCTCATAAATTATTATTATAACACTCAATTTACATTTGCATATTGCCTCTCAAAGATCTAGCAGTACTTAAATATTGATTTGATTACATTTGGTGTATAATTATGCATAGTGGCAGCACTGATGTTCACTTTTGCAGTTGCATAAACATAGTTGCCACAAGCATTTAAAAGGTGAATTGGATTAAAATGGGGTCTATAAATTATGATAAAGTTGCATATGTATTAATTATTTATTTTTAGGAAGTTGCAGCTAAGAGTTGAAGACTCATGGTGCATTATCTGCACAAAGATGTGAAGGCAGATGCAGTTGTATCTGATGAGACACTGCCCCTCTCTGGTCAATTAGAGGAACTACATGTATACTGTGGTTCTGTGAAAGAGGCTTCATTTATCAGACACATAAAAGGAACTCGCCTCAGGACATCCAATCCTGAAATTAGCTCAAATGTGTTCATTTATAAAAGTCAACTGAATGCAGGTTTTAAGTGAAATGGGCTGAGGCAATTAGGTTTTGACCTGATTGCATCCTTTGTCAAAAATAATTCACTTTTTTTTTTTTTTTGTCAGAACAAGTCAGATGTTAGGGTAGAATTGCTAAACTATATATTCATTAGATTCAGAATATATAGAATTGAACTGACACTATACATTATTTTCTGTTTATTTCATGCTTTTAGAATTGTCTTTCCAAAACAAATACAAACAAATACAAATACAAATACATGGAAATTATATTCGTTCTTTCATTGATCTTCTGAACCCGCTTTATTCTCACTAGGGTCACGGGGGGAAATAATATATGTAAATTAATTTTCCTAATTGAAACAGAGATAAGATTTTGTGACTGTTAACCTTAACACACCCTGGGGAAAAGATGTAAAGGATGTAAAAAGATAAAAATGTACAAGACGTGAGACTATTACAATCATAAAAATAATAGAAGAGTGATGACAAAGAAAATTGTAAAACATGTAACAAGATATAAATGTTGTAAAAGAAGAACAACAAAAACAAAAAAAAGACAAAACAGGATTAAAAGACATAATATTACCTTTTTAAAAAGCAACATAAAACATGCAATGAGATTAAAATGAAGTAAAATATATACAGACTATTTGAGTCAGTGTTTTTAAAATAGAAGAGTCAATAAAAATGGACATCGATGGTGATTCAAAGGAACGGATGGACATGAAATTTCAATTTTAGACTTGGGAATCACTGTTTTAAAGTAATGTCAGTATAACAGGAACTCTATGCAATATTAATACAGGGCTTTTGAGGAAAATAACCATACCAAAATGAAATGAAAACACAAAATCACTTCATGAATATTAACACTGGAGTAAAATCATTGATACAGGAAAAATAATGCATGTACAATGAAATGTAGATTAATCCCAGCTCTCACAAATGGTGTGGGTGGACTCATTCCAGGTGAATTGTAAAAAGTGTGGTCAAAAATATTTCAGACTTAGGCAGTAAAAAAATCTAAGATAGAATGTTATTTAGATCCCAAGCACAATCTGTTTTCACCTGATAATATATAAGTGTCTTGTCTTATTACTTGACATTGTTGACTTGTTTTATTATTAAAGTCATATATTGTTTAAAAAATTCTATTCTATTCTATTCAAGAAATTTCCTATTTCTGATGTTAGCTCACTAGAGTTTGCAGTTCTTCTCCCTGACGCTAGAGGGCGGTAATTTCTCCACCAATAATACGCTCCCTCCTGATCACGTGACCTGAAGACGTCATCCATCCGCCAAGTTTGGATGTTTTGTTCCTTCACGTCCAGGATCAAATGAACGAGGTTCGCGTTAAGTCACCGCAGTTTAGTAAAGCTATATCGGAAGTACCGTTCAACTAGGAGTCAAAATAATGTACTTTAACCGCCCATGAATCTGCCTGCTCTACTGTTAATGAAAACAGGTGTTATCCGGCGAGTTTTCACCGGAAGTTGAATTAATTTTTAACTGATAGCGTTAAAAGAGCAGACAGTTGATTTGTTTTTTACAACTATGAACGAGCGAAGTAAAAACATCAACTTTACCGACACAGACGACAGCTTTAAGACGAAATACTCAGACATGAGGAAGCAGGTTTGGTTTTTAAGGCTATAATTCTATCTAGGTAGTCGTCTGCTTCCATGTAGTTTGTAATAATGCTAACCTGTTGACACTTGCTAACCTGTAGCGTTTGCGTATATGGTCAGGCCTAAGTAATAATTCTAAAATAACACATTATCAAATAAATAGACAACCAAAGCAGCGGTGGTCAATATTCCTTGTTAAGAAATTTTGGCAGGTCAAATAACAGACCTCAAGAGACTAAACAAGCTTAGTTTCAAACATAACTCTTTTATGACATATTATTTTAACATTGCAAAGGAAGCTCCCTAACAATGCATAGCTTTATCATAAATGAGTAAGAACCAGGAGTGGAGGAAGTACTGAAGTTTAGTACTTAAGTAAAAGTACCAGTACTCTGCAAAATATTTACTCAAGTAAAAGTATAAGTAGCTACTACATCAAGAATCTTACTTAAGTAAAAGTAGCTACTTACTTTAAAATGTACTTTAAAGTATGAAAGTCCAAGTACTCACACTATGTCAGTCTGTGGACTGTCATTACGATAAAGAATGTAAACATACTTATTTATGCCTCTGCCAGTGTCACTGCTCAGTGCTCACAAGAATATTATGTGGATTGAAAAGATTGGTGTCAATATTGTCTATAATAATTGTCTACAATAGTGCAATTTTTCATGTAAGATTTAGACCAAAAGTTAAAAAAAAAAAAAAGATTTAGATGAAAATATGTTAATATAATGTAATGAGTAATGGCATCACTTTCCAAAATGTAAGGTGTAGAAAGTACAGATAACTGCCTCAAAGTGTAGTGAAGTAAAAGTATGCATTATTAGTTTTACTTAAGTAAAGTATAAATACAAAAAAAAAAAAAAAATACTTAAGTACAGTAACAAAGTAAAAATACTATGTTACAATCCACCACTGGTAATAACAAACCTTAAAAAGAGAAAAAAAGAGTAATTGCATAATAGGCCAAAGGTTTTTTTTTTTTTGACGGAATGAACCACCAATCAGTTATCGTGAGAACATATGTGTAAGCTTGTCACTGGGAGGCTACTTCTACTGTACTATCTAGTGTTTTATATTAATAATTATTGTGTATTTTTTGTCTTTCAGCCTTCATTTCTGGAGGACCAAGTTCCAGGAAGTAGTAATAGTAAGTAATTAATACCACTCATGTTGCACATTGGTTTTGTCTTCACTATTAAACAAAGTAATTTATATTTACATATTTCAGTCTATAAAAACAGAATAAAATTATATTAGGGGTTTAAGATTGCAGCAAAGGATTATTTATATTGCAATGGATAACTTATCAATTATTTGATAATAGTTCCATAAAATGATGAAAAATGCTGATCAGTGTTTCTCAAAACCACAAAGTTACTCACTTCATTCTCATAGACCAGGGGTGTAAAACTTCACTCCTAGAGGGCCGGTATCCTGTATGTTTTAGAAGTATCCCTCTTCCAACACAACTCATTCAAATGATAAGCTTAGCATCAAGCTCTGCAGAAGCCTGATAATGATCGTCAGGTGTGCTCGAAGAGGGATTCATCTAAAACATGCAGCATCTCGAGGACCAAGATTGGTGACCCCTGTTTTTGATATTTCTCTCTTCCATCACACCTGGAAGCCATTACATCATTATCAGGCTTTGGCAGAGCTGGATGATGAGCTGATCATTAATTAAACGAGGTGTGCTGGAAGAGGGAAATCTAAATATCTAAACCATGCAGGACACCGGCCCTCGAGGACCCGAGTTTGACACCTGTGTCATAGACTATGACTTAAACTAGAAAATGTCCATATTTAAGAAGCTTTTTTTATTCTCAAGAAACCAATTATCAGTGATCACAATAGTTGTTGAGAACCAATTGATTAATCTGGTGCTAACTGTCTTTGCTTGCACCCTTACTTGTCACTAGGCTGTTAAAAAGTACAAGCGCATTTTCTGCTTTGCACATTTCTGAAACATGTGTTTGTTTACATTACACACTCTGTTCAGGGTTGAAATGTCTAAATTCTTGAAATCACTGACAAAACACTTCTATTCAAAATGCAGAACATAACTAAAATAGGAAACACACATTTGAAACCACTTATACACTTGTTGAAAACCAGTAAGTTTTAGCCTCAGCACTGTAGGGGAACTTTAGTGAATGTCACCTCTTTTTGTGAGAAAGTTACAAACATGGAGTGAGCAGTGAGAAGCAGAGATGCTGTACACTGAGTGTCTTCATACATTGCATTAGAAGAACTGTAAACAAAGTTAAAAAAAAAAAAAAAGAAAGCAGTGATAAAGTACATCAGTGTGTTCTTGCTTTTTTTTTTTGAAAGAGTCATTCAAATATGTCAGCGTGAACCATTTAGTTGCCAAAAGGCTGTTTTTAATAAAGGGTGGTCAGGATTTGGTTTCAGGGTTTCATTTTGTCCCAGCGCTGAGATGTTATCTCTAAGCATTGCGTCTTGGATTTATGTTTAGAATTTTGACATCGTGATCTACATTCAACAACAAATGTGTAATATGGTCACATTCTTTCAATCCATATCCAATTGAGAAATTAAAAAAAAAAAAAGCTTAATAATGTGTAATATTGCCTTATGTTCACTGTTTTAGAAGCAGTCCATAGACTTGCATTGGCACACAAATCCAAATGGTCACACAAGGAGTTGAAAAGCTACAGTAAAGTTTTACATGAACTGTTGGAAGACATTACTAACATCCCTGAAAGGTGAGTCAGTAAATTATTTGTCTTTGTGATATGTTTACCAGGAACTAAAACACAGCACTATCATTTTTTTTTAAGGTTTGACAGTGATGAAGACCTGAGTGGGGTGTGTGGTGCAAATGCCCTTCAGGATTCTCAGGTGCTTTTCACAGAAACAGGTGTGTGAAATAATTACATCCCAGCTATTTCTATTGATTACGTATAATGAGGTCGTTTCCATTTACGACTTTCTCAAGGGAAATTGCAGCTGCTGAAATAATAGCAGGGTTTCTCCATGCAGACAGATATCAGTCACGTTGACATGAAGGCAGTTTTAGAACAAATTCCCTCTGATGGCTTGACAAGATCATGAATAATAAATCCGACCCCGTGGTGTTTGAACTTCTCACCAAACACACATTTTCGATGTTTCACGCTCTTTCAATTCATTTATTTGCCTTCCTGTTATTGCTTAAATTCCAGAGTTTTTCTGACTGAACCCATTATAAATAGTTAATGAGCAGGCCTTAGGCTTTACTCCTTTCACATTTGTCCAGATGTGACCCTGCCATCCTGCTTGAACGGCAGCCTTGGATCCCAGGAAACTGAGACTGACAGAGACATGCACAGACCACGGCAGCTGTCTGACTCCCCCCACTCATCTTCATCAGTCATAGCAAAGATTTACCAGGAGATGATGACCGTCTACAAACAACTGAAGGTGGGAGAGCAGAGCCTGCGCATTTGTATCTTTTCTGGAAATCAAAATATAGAAAATGTAGGGGATGAAGCAAGATTAAGAAGGTTGTATATGTGTTATTGTCTCTTCCTGTTATTAGAAGGTATTTACAGATCTGTATTTAACATTACATTTTGATTTATATGCAGAGAATCCTTGAGAAATGATGATTTGTAGTCATTTGCATTTTCGTATGTTTTTGCAAATGCTGTAGTTCTTATTTTGCAAATTTATATTAAGAAGGTCATAATGTTTGTATTACAGGCAGAACGACAAAACCAGCAGCAGTGGGAGAAGCAGCTATGGGAGCGAGAGAGGAGGCTGAAGCAACAGGAGGAGGCTCTCGGGAGTCTGGTGGGGCTTGAAGACAAGCTGCGCTCTCACATCCTCGCTGTAGAGGAGGTCAGGCACACAAATGTCTCATTCTGGCACATTACAAAATAGGGATGTGTTTTTTAGACAGCAGTGAAAAATGAACCCAAGACATTTGACATTGTCTGCCTAGGATGCTTTTCACCAAATGTTTTAGATAATAATTACAAATTGCACATTTTGAAACATAATGAGCGCGGTTGCATTGATGAATATGTGCGTATGTCTCGACAGAAATGCCAACAACAGGTACGTCAGCTGCAGGACCTTCTTCGCGAGAGGAACAAGGAGAACAAGAGGCTCAAGTCCAGCTTTGACACCATCAAGGACCTGAATGACCACATGAAGAAACAGGTTAAAGGACAAACACTCACTCCTCAATTGTCTGTTTTTAAGCAGAGACGCTGATTAAATGACAGCTGCCATATTTTTCTCTTTATGTTTGTATCTCCAAAATTAAATAAGGTCAAACTTCTTTCATTATTCTACAACATTATATGGATTTGTGTCCTTTTTAAAACTGTAAATTTCCTTGTACATTTGGAACATACCTTACTGATAGTCTGATACTAAGGTCTTTTGACCACACGAGGGCACTGTAACATAAGCTTCAAGGGTTTAGATGTTAATTGTACATTAGACATATAATATGAACTCAGCAGTTTCAATAATAATTCAGACATCATTTGCTTGTATTCAGTTAAAACAGAACTGTATTATGTACAAGCTGGTGTTGCATGGTTAACTGACATTTACCGCATTGAAATCGACAGATGAATGACATCCATGAACAGAATAAAAATTTGGAGAGCCAGTCTAAGAGAGTCCAGGCACGGCTTGAGAACCTGCAGGTGAAGTTGGAAGATTTTAGTGTTTCCAGCCTGAGAATTATTTTAAACTGTTCCTGTTAAAGTGAAGTGTGTGGATTTACAATGTGAAATTAAACTCCTTTGTCTGTTTATTTTTCTTCAGAGGAAGTATGAACACAGCATTGCATCTAGAGGATGTCAGAAAGTAAACACAGAATGTATGAAACCACCCCAAAAAGAGAAAACTTCTGCGTCTGGAAAATCAAGCAACAAGGTACCTGGTGTTTGTATCATTGGTCATTATTACTCACTGAAACTGGAAATAGAACAGCACTCATTCTGTACAAAGCACACTACGCCTGCCAAATGACACCATAAATCATAGTTTGTAGTTGCTGTTATGTTATGATGAATACTGCACTTTTTATTTCAAAGATTAAGTGTCAGAATTAAATTAATAAAAGCTAGAACATGGTCACAAATGACTGGCAGCATGTAATGACTGCAATTTACCAGTTTGGGATCAATAAAATCTATCTGTCTATCTATCTATCTATCTATCTATCTATCTATCTATCTATCTATCTAGAAAAGCAGTCTCTAATTATAAAAATAAAAGTCTTTTATTACCTCATGCATATAGCAACGTGTTTCGACTCTGAAAAGACTTCATTACCATATGACACAACACAGAGACATGTGCTCAGGTTAACACTCAATACATCATGTGACACTTGTCATGTGACCTGTAAGTTATGTGAAGAACAACGGTGCTCAAAACACCACAGCCACAATCAACTCTTCACAAGAGCTACACTGGTGTGTTCACTGGTCTTACACATGTAAATTAAGTCACAGAAAATGAACCACTAAAATGAGTGAAAATAAATAAATAAATACACTCAGAGAAAAAAAGGATCCCCCCTCCTCCCCCTCTTATTAGATGATAAAAACTACTTTGACTTTCTCAAATCCATGCTGATGCAGATGACTGTGTTCTAAGTATAATTTAACCCTCCGTTATCATTCCACCATCATTCCTTCAGGCTCTCCCTGCCTCGACAAAGCTCCTATCCCTTTTATTGGACTGGGTACTTGATGGACAGACATCCTCACTGGCAGCAGGGTGTGATGGGAACGACGTAGGCCACCGTCTGCCTCCGGAGATCCTGCTGAACGAGAGATGCCTTCAGGTGGAATCCTCACTGCAGCTTCATTGTGCTTTTTGGATTTGATCGCAATTGTGTTCCAACAAACGGCTCAATGTCACGACCACAAAAGGGTGATAGATGATGAAGCATAAAGGTTATATTGAGATCAAAGTGATAAAGTATCTGTTTGTTTCCTCAGGTGCTGCCATTATTGGCGGATCAGCTTTATCGCATGCCTTTGTCGGAGCCCACACTCCTACTCAACCTTCTGCGCCTCATTCACTGGGCTTTGAGATGTTTGGACAAAGGCGCACAGGTAGATCACATCACTTTTGGACTGTTGCAGCAAGCGAAGTGTCAAGCATGTCCCATTAGGTCATTAGGAGTTGTGTGATATATCATATGTCGTGTGAGGACAGGAAAACAAGCAGTGTTTTGTGTACAGGGTGTCCACAAAGTCTCCTTACAATTTAAAAGAATTCTTACAAAAACAAGTGATGGGATGTTTTAATTGGGTTTGTTCTATGTGCTCAGTGGTTATCAAAGTTTTTAATCACATTGTAGGATCATGTGCAATTGAATAACTGGTCCATTTTTCTTCAACGAGAGATCAACTACTGCCAATGTTTACCTTTGGCCTTTTAACTGATTATGTGGCACCACAACTGGATGACCTTCAACCAACTATCATGTTCCAGCTCAGCACTACATTGCGGACTGAATGTCGGTGGTCCTCAGATATCAGTCCCCTAAATTTCTTTCTATGGCGTAATTCAGTGTTGCAGTACTCAAGACCATTTTCTGCTTTCTCTGTCTCGCTTCGGACTTGACCCTTCAAGGAGTCGGTCTTGTCTTGGTCTAGGACAACAGCGGGAGGAGAAGGACTCGGAATTTCAGAACGAGTCCTCGAAACCAGCAGATTTTTTTATGTTCATGTTAATAAAAATCCAGTTATCCATCATTACAAATAAGTTTAAATAATAAAAGAAAATGTATGGAATGTTGACAGGCATCATTTGAAAAGTACATTGACTGTGCAATGCAAAGATTCTGCGTTCAGTGGGTGTCAGTGACTTCACTTCACCTGCTGGTGTGACCACAGAGCAGAGACAAGATGAGTGACCTGTCAAAACTGACCTGCTTCTTCAAAGACTGCATTTGAAAATGAACTGTCTCGGTCTCGACCCTTCAAAGACTTGGTCTCGACTCGGTCTCGACGTAGGAGGTCTCATCCCCATCACTACCATTATGTTAAAGGTATCGTGTATCGGACAAAGATACGGGACACCAGTGACCTGAAGCTAAAGATCACTGACACCACTGATGAGGCTATGATGCAGCCAGCATGACAAGAAATCCAGTACAGTCTGGATGTGCTTCATACAACTAAAGGTGTCCATGTGGAGGTGAATTAAATGAGGCAAAACAACTTTTATATCTTATTTAAATTTTTGTTGTAATTTCCACAGATTTGTCCTTTTATTTGCTTTTGTAATATTTTTTTTCAATTGTTTATGGACACCCAGTAGTTTATACATTTGCATTGTGAGTCTTATTTTGCTGCATAAAACATAACTTTATACTCCTCCTAAATTAAACTCCACCCGCTGCATGAGTCTGAAAACTGCTACAAAGAAAAAGGCTTAAATGGAGTTGATCCCAAATGAAAAAAATCCCTGATGATTTTTTAAATTTCATAGTATTTCTTGGACCTCCAAATGACAAAGAATCACAGACACTTATTTAGAACAATATCAGACTCTGGAAAGGTTAGTTGGAGTCTTTATGCTTGTTTTATCACCTGTGAAAAGGCCCTTTACGTGTACTCTATATTTCTCTCACCATCATTAAGTCTTTTCCCACGGGGAACTGACGCCTCCAAGTGCTCTTAAACTTACCAGACAACGCCAACAAACTGTGTGTTTGTGTCACTATGGTGTTTTAATGCGTTATTTTGGATTCACACTGACAAACAACTTAACTAATCAAGAGAGTGGTTTTATGGAACAGAATTGCTGCCTGTGTTTGAGTCTGGTGGTTCACAATAGAGTGATAAAATGGCTTTCAACCCGTCAACTCGTCGGAAAATGGAGAAGGTTTGGCAGAGTCTGACCTTAGCACCTCTGATTAAAGGCGCTAACGATGGCTGTTCTTTAAACAAATTTCATTCGTTCATTCAATGCTGCATTTTATCTGCATCATCTCCATTTAAATAGATCTGCTCTGTGTTCTGTGCACAGTTGTGACTTAGTAGTACCAAGTAATTAGATTTTTATCTTAGTGTAAAACATAGGGTTCATACAGGAGCTAGAAATCCTTGAAATTGCTTGAATTTCTATGTCGTGTTTTCAAGGTCTAAAAAGTGCTTGATACTGCTTGCAATTGTAGTGATGTGATTTATGTATTTGTCATTTTAACTCTTTAACTTAAGATGAAACTTTGTGTTCTCCTTTAATTTCTAAAGTTTTTACTCTTATGCAACATATGTTTATAGTATAATCCTATATGCATCATTGTGAGAAAAAGTGAAAAAAATCCAGAGTTTATGTATTCCTGTAGATATGTAGTCTACTGCAGCGATAAAGTGCTTTGAAAATGACCCTTAAAAGTCCTTGAAAAGTGCTTGAATTTGACCTTGAAAAATGTGTACGAAGCTGATAACACTGTGTTCTTCCTTAGGTTCTAAACTTTTCCTATTATGAAACATAATTTTATGTTTACAGCACAATACAATGGGAATTATTGTGATAAGAAATGAAAAAATAATTGTGCCCTTAAAAGTCCTTGAAAAGTGCTTGAATTTGAACTCGAAAAATGTGTACGAAGCTGATAACACTGTGTTCTTCCTTAGGTTCTAAACTTTTTGCTATTATGAAACATAATTTTATACGTTTAGAGCACAATACAATGGGAATTATTGTGATAAGAAGTGAAAAAGTAATTGCGGCCTTAAAAGTCCTTGAAAAGTGCTTGAATTTGACCTTGAAAAATGTGTGCGAACCCTTAACACTACAAATCCAGGCCTTGTGCCTTCTTTACCTTCTGTCTCTGATCCGTAATCTGCCGTATTCTGCCTCCAGCGTCTGACGTCTTCATCTTCAGTCATGCTGTAAGGAGTTTGACTCTTTAATGTTCATGTTATGGATAGAATCTCTAAGTTTCAGGCGACGTTTACAACTTAAAAAATGGGATCCCCCTGAGAGCGGATGTAGACTCTGAAGAAACAGAACGTAGTGACCCTACAGCCATGTCCTTGCTTTGGAAATAAACCTTGGAAAGTAGCTCTAGTTTACTCAACTGATTTACTGGCTCCTTCGATTATTTGGACAAGATGCCCGTTGGCCCCGTGACAGGCTGACCTCGTATTTTCTACACTGGTGTTTGATGAAGATTATTATAGGCATGTTGTTCCTATCTTTGACAGTTACATAACAAACCTAAGTGAATGCAGGCGTGTTATGTATTTTGCGCGTTGACCAGCATCTGTTTACGTGTCATTTTCACAGCATGTAGCGCTGTCAGCCACTCTGCGGCGGATAGGAGAGGAAGTTTCAAAGCCAAGTGTCCAGTCAGCGGTGAATCAGCGTGAAGATCCAGACCCGACCCGGTCCTGCAGGAACGGGCCTCTTTACCGGAGCCCATGTCCTCGGACACGCATCCTCTCCAGCCTCATCGTCCTGCGCACAGTCACACAAGGTATCAATCCCAAGAACATGTGGCTCACTTTACCTGAGCCTTTGTATCTGGGAAGTTCAGTGAGACATTATGTTATACAAGTGACCCGTCAAACAGGATTAGACCAATGAAGACCTGGTAACTGATGAAAGGAACGGAAAAGACTTAAGTCGTTTGTTTTTAAACACATTTTACATGTTAGGAAATAACTGTTGGAGACACGTGAAAAGTCATTTATGCAGATCTGACTGTCAACGTTTAATTTTTTTAATAGAATTAACAGGAACTGCGTCAGTTCTTCCACTCTTCCATACGTCTGAGATTTTTGTCCAGCCCGTTTCTCGGACACTATTCGCGTTCTTTAGATGTGCTTTTCTATCAATGTTTGCATTTTTTTAAACCCGTAAAGACCCAGCGTTAGTTTTTGTGACAGTTCCCACATTAATTTCTGTTTAGATTGAACCTTTCTCAAGTGATTTTCTTCCATTTATAATATTATCCTCTTCATTTTGCATTTTTTTTCAATGAAAATCAGGTATTTTCCGATATTTAATTTACTGATTTTGTACTTGTATCATTATGCTGAGATTACATTTGAGGGTAATTATACCAAAAACAGAGAAAACTTGAGAAAAGGTGACTTTTTCAGTAAAATATATCAATAACTGAACATAAACCAAGCATTTCCATCCACTGTCATTGATCCAAGTCCATAGGTTTTACTGGTGAAGCAATGTTTTAGAAGATGACGGTGTTTCCATGGTAACTACAGAGCCTCTGAACGTCCAAATGGATCATATCTGATGACCATGAAAAGATGACAAACTGTATTTTACACCAATTATTTACATGTATTGATAAGTTTAGTGCAGGAGTGCCAAGTTCATTTTAGTTCAGTGACAAAGTGATAAAAGTGACAAAGTATGTTGTTTGATATATGACTTATTTATAGGTTTTGGCTTAGTTATGCCAGTCATTATTACATATTGCTAAAATCCATATATTGGTATTAAAAAAAAAAAAGAAAAAGATCAGTCTCTCATAGATTGAGTTGGACTTTGCGGTTAATTCACTAGTGGTTCGTTATCATCTGCTTTCACTTGACAGAAGCTGTACCATTCCTGTGACTGCATGTAATTTCATGGTAGACAGAACTGCTTATTTTGTTGTCAAGTTTTATATATTCTGTGATTTCTTTATGATCATCATAATTTAGCTTTAGCGGTTCATAACAGCTTTTATCTGTGGTGTGAAAAAACTCAGAACATACATACTTTTTAAGGCTGTAGGCAGAGATTTATTCAGTTCATTAGATCTTTATCTTCATGTGTGACACTTTTAACATTAATTAGAGGCGTGAAAATGTCTGCAGGACTCTAACTGACTTGATTTATACTGAATAAAACATAAACGATGTTGGTAATTTTCTCCATACTCCTCTACGAAAATAGACGTAACAGAAAAAAACATATTTTATGGTTATTTCCACATCATTTACCATTGTTCATCTGGTGCTCTTTCAATGACATCATCTCTTTGCATTTCCTTCTTCTTTTTGTGCGAATTTAATAGAGAACTAAGGCAAACAAGTTCCTAATTCACTGTATCTGTTTTATGTCTCTATAATAAATCTCTTCCTCATAAGGGGTATTCACATAATTAAACTATTATCAGGCTTATACTATAGCAGGGGAGTACAGTTCACAGAATACACAGCAAAATTAATTGCAATTCTTATGAAAGACTATTTATCACAGACTAATTTGATTATCACGTCTTAGCCGAATAAAGTCAAAGAAAAAACATTTTCAGCTCAGAGCCCCGAGGACAAATCTACAGTAGTGTCTCCTCAGGATCCAAACTTATTTGCCATAGATGTACATGTTTAGTGACTCTTCCACTGTCAATACACTGTTCCTGAAAGTCTATTTTTTTATTTGGTTTTTGGTTTTTTGGATCTTTTACATTTGTAACTTTTTAAATTTTTTTTTGTCTATTTCATCATATAAATTCCCTGCTACATTTTTACTAGGGCTGTCAAAGTGAATGTATTAACGCGTGTTAATCCATCGTCATGACTGATCTGACTAAAAATTCTAATATAATTAACCCATCAGCAGCTCAGAATGACTCTGAATGTCTCTGATGATGCGTTTAATGCAGTTCGGAGTTACTGTCGTGCATATGCAAATGGACAGGTGATACGGTAGTGACAGGCACCAATAAAGATGGAAGACACTAAACACCACGTTGGCCCTTTCGATGGGAAATTTGAGTATGAAAAACCCCAAGACGGAACAGTTGACCGACGTAAATTATTATGCACAATATTTAGAAAGGAGTTTTCTTTTCACTGAAGCACTTTCCAGCTTAAAATACGACATTAACGTGAAGCATATGTTAGTCTGGGATTCTGCTAGCACTTCAGCTAATGTGTCGCCCACTTTGTGACAAACATGTTAAGTTCAATTCAACTCCATTCAATTCAGAGTTAAGTGCATCCCTTCTTTGTTAAGTCTATTTGCTCAAACAAAATGAAATGCGATTAATATAGATTAAAAATTAATGATATTCGATTGTGATGTGATTGAATTGTGTTTAAGCTGATTAAATATTTTAATTGTCAGCACAAATTTTTGATTAATTTTTATCTTTTTATATCTTCAGCAATTGATGTTTCTCCTCTTCTATTCATGTCATTCTGTAGATCAACTTTTATTGCTTTCTATAGTATTGGAAAAATTATTTCACAGTGCAGTGCATATTTTCTTTAGGAAGTTTAGGAAACTCATATATAAATAGGGGTTTGGATTTTCACAAATATTTTTATATCATTGTTAATGTAGTTAGAAATATCTGTTGTAATGTTTTGCAGAGATGACTAAAGCTGTTTTAATAGGGCTTGGAAGTTTCTGGACTGACTCAGTTCATCAGGATTTAACCGGGTTTGAGAGTTTCACTAGTAAACGGCATCAGCTGCTCGACTGTATTCCGATCAGACTGAAATATCTAAACAAGTATTGGATTGATTATATGTAATTTTGTGTATGCATTCATGTTCCACAGAGGATGAATTATAATGACTTCGGTAACCTGTGTTTTCCCTCCAGTGCAACCATGATGTTGATATTTTTGCTTCAGAGTGATAGTGTTGGATGAGTTTCCATCCAGTCATTTGGAAACAGTTTGAAGTTTTTCAGCTACATCCAGATTTTGCTCCGCGGCCTTTCACTCTGTAAATCTCAAGGGGCGTAGTCTATATATCTTGACATGTTTTATGAAACTCCCCTTTGAAATGACCTTGCTTCTGCTTATAATCCTCCAGGGCTCTGACAGTTTGTCTTTATACAGGCTATTTTCTGTCAGTGTGCTTACCAGGCCTCGCATTATTGATGTGAAATCAGATTAACGTTAATGGAGAGATGTTTCATGTACATTTTTATGATGGGTACCGACCATTCAAGGATGTGACTAGCCAAGCTGGGTTCAAACAGAAAAAAAATGATCTTTTATCCTGTGTCAGGTTGTATAAATTGAGCAATTTTGGACTTCTAAAAAGCTTCTCTTAAGAACTTCTAAAAGACTCAGATGAATTTGTGATGATCATTGCTCATATGCTTATATCTGACAGAAAAGCATGTTTTGAACTTGAAAAGTAGCCCGTGGACTGACGGCAGTTTGAAGAATGGGGTTGTATGTTAAGATGAAGGGGGATAAAGACATCTAGTACAGCGGGGGGAAAACAATGAGTTTCCATTTCTAAAACGTTTTAGAAATTACAGTAAGAAGCTTACATTTCAGATAAAGTGAAATGCATATGTTTTGTGTCTGATTTTCTTCGTGCCTGTCTTGCTTGTAGCTGATGTGCTGGCTCAGGTCATGGACAGCCTACATGCTGAACTGATGTGTGAGGAGAGCCGTGGCCTGTTCATACACTATGGAGGTCTGCACACGCTGCTGTCGGTGCTCCGGGCCGGACGTGGAGGACTAAAGACACCCATAGACGTCCTGATGCAGCTCGCCGGACAGTCCCGTGAGTAGACGTGTTGGAGTTAGTCAGACTGTGGTGCAGCATCAGCGTTGTGGAATCGTGAGACTGCCAAAACATATAATTAATCCTTTCCCTGAATTCCAAACTAAGCTACTATGTGGTCACATGGTGAATAACATGCATAATACGCAGACATGTTTCCATAATAGCATCTCCACAAGTCATAATGTCTCACTGATCTGTTTATTTGTCGCAATAAAATGGACTTTCTCGAGCTTTTGTTTATATACAGTTTTAGTAGGGGGTTTCAGTCCAGTTCAAAACATCACCAAAATCAATATTTCCATTATTTTTGTTTTCTGTGGCATGACATTGAGAAGCTTTTTGCAAAAAAAAAAAAAAAGTCTCAACAAATATTGGATGTCATAGCATGCAACGGAGCACAGACAGTCATGGTCTTTGTGAATTTCGATGATCTCTTTGTAATTTATCCATCACCAGAAAAAAAAAAAAAAAAAATCCCTTTCTTTTTGTATCACAAGCCTTACAGTTTTACACAACTGCACGTTTGATATTAAACACTTAACTGTCAGGACTGATGTGATAGCTTTATTGTTATTTCACAGACTACAATGGAATTAAATGGCGATCCTGCTGGTACATTCACACATCAAACAGTTATTAAAGTGTAACTTCACCCTCACTCCGAGCCACTCTCTGAAACCACTCTCCCACCCACTGTAAAAGGTTCAAAAGTGCTAAAGAGTCACCAAGGAGCTGAGATAAGGAGGCATGGACTCAGGTTTGTCATGGACACCCTCAGGCCAGAGAATCGCAGCACACCTGCAGAACCATACCCGGGTCTGAAAGGGTTAGTTTGGGGTTTTGTCCTGGTTTTTCACCTTAAAAAGGCCCGTGTACTGAAATGAATACCACCTCAAATGTAGTTAGATATCTAATAAAACCACCAATTATATTTCCCTCACTTATCACTTAGTTTATGTTGTGTGACTTTAACTTTTAGTTTGGATCCAGACAGAGCTCTTTTTGTCAATGGACTTTCGTTGCAATTAAATAGAATAACATAACCTGTTCAGTCCTTCCAAACAAACAAGGTAATTCCCACAAAAAAAGATGATTTTTTTCTTTTTAATGATGTAGGGAAGGCTAACATGGATATTTGTCTAAAACGATCATTTCTACTTATATTAAAAAAAAAGATTGTGACCACATGATCTTTTGTTTTATAAAATATCTCCATACAATGCAAACTAACACCAAACTGGTCTGTACTCTCACACATATCACTGTTTCTGTTCTTCAAACTGTGTTCAACATGGATAATACTGGACATAACAGACTGACAGGCTTTAATCTGTCATGTAGGTGAAGCAGCAACAACAAATTCAGTTGTAAACGTGCATTACCTTCAGTATTGGTTGTGTATTCTGGATGTGGATATGTCCATAACACCCGTCCCGCCAGGTTTGTCTCCCAAAGGTATCCGCGCTGACCTCAATTTACTGCGGGTCATTGACTGATTTACACACCTGGATTTGATGCTTCAGTTCTGCATCATTAGGCAAAGACATAACAGACGTGAGCAAAACGAGGTGTGATGCTGTGGTTTTCACTCAGATGCACGCAAACTGCTGAGGGAAAGGGCATGTAAAATCTCAGTTTTTGCCAGTTATGTGTGGATGAGAAGGCTAGATGTAGAGAAAAAAAAAAGTAGTTTTCCCAATTATCTGCATTAATGTGGACAGTGTATCAAACAGTTTGATCTACTACTGGCAAAATTATGAATAATGTTCAAATAGGTAGTGATGTGTGAGGCCAAGTAAAAAAAAATATTGACACCATTACATGTTTCACCGCATAGGCATGGATACAAAACATACACTGTATATGAAATTGAAATACCAGGTGAAATTTATATATATTAGATTTACTGACTTGGACCATGTACCAAGTGATGCTGTTAGGAATGTAGTGGATCGGTTCTAGTGTCAGTGTCTGTGGTGTTTGATTTCTCATACAACAAAAAATATCAAATAAATATTGTAAAACTATTTCTATCACTGTCCAATCAAGCATTATTTCACAGCCCTGAGATTGTGTTTCATAATGCTTTGTCTTATAGACGGTGAAAACTGCAAATAACAACATTTTACATAAGAAAGATAGAAAACACGACAGCACAGATGAGTATTGCGCAACTCAGAACATGAGACATATTTTTGTGCATCTTGTGTCGCTAATATTCTTTGTAATTAGGTGAAATGTTAGGGGTGTAGCACAGGTGTCCAACTCAAGTGAAACTATGTCTGATAGGTCATGCAGTAACAGAGCAACTATAACAGCAGCCAAACAAATGTGCCACAATTGTTCAGCGGTAATCTAGTGTAGATAAGTGTTCTCAAAAGTTCTTTTCACTTTGTTTGCAAAAGTCTTCGATGCTGACGTATCGCCGAAAGCAGCTGCGATCACTCATCTGTACCTCTGATTTATAGACTGCCTTTACTATCACTATTTAACTTGATTTATACCAGCTCCTCCTGGAGTATCAGTCCATATCATTCCCTTAGAACAACCACATGTGGAAAGGGATGGTTCGCCTGGGCTCCCATCAATCACCAGCAGTGGTCAGGCACTGGACTTTAAAGTTATGGCCATAAAACCCAGGATATTCAGCAATAGTTCAGAAGGGTTATGAGCCGTATCATTTGAGACGGCTAAATGTTAATACACCAGCGGGGCCATATGCCAGAGGCTGCAGGGGCCGGAGGAGTGCGTGCGTCCTCATGTGTGCAGTTGTGTATTTCAAGGCGATTTTAAGCCTAGTAAGACTCAGTAATTACGGTGTTTCACAAGCAATAATGAGGGGAGCCCGGAGAGCAGCTTACACCTGAAGGTTGCCAATAAAGCAAGGCAACACAACAAAGAGTCGCTGTGCACACAACACGTACACAATGGCGCCACTTGAACTTGACGTGCAGTCAGTCACACACTTAAAGAGACACAGCAGTAGCAGGGATCACGTCAAACTACTGAACCACTTCCCCGCTGTTGATTTAATGATTTAATGTCCACTGTAACATGTGGACGTGTGTGTGTTTGTGTTCTTTCCATCCTCACCCGGTTACATTTCCGTTCCACTAAGGTGCGTTAGGTTTTTGGCGGAGAAAAAGTCCCCCGTGACCTTCGTAAATCACTTTGGACGTGGACTTTTGAAACTGTGTTCCGTAGCGTTTCACAGGTCCCAGAGCTCCCGTGTGCTGTGGACTGTCAAATCAATTAGCAACACGTCTGCGTTTGTGTGTGACATGCACACCTGAAGAATATAGAACATGAAAGACCTAAATAAACTATTAAAAAAAAAATAATGGTGTCAATTAGAAGGAAAAGAAACACTTATGCAAAACAAATTGCAGGTAAAACTCTGGAAAAAATCTAAATTTTACCAAGTGTATTTTTCTCATTTCTGGTCAAAATATCTCATCACACTTATAATAAGACATAATCACTGAAAGGGTAACTTTTCAGTGATATACAAGAACTTATTTTTAGACAATAGATCTTGATCCTGATCTTGAAGATTATTTTTACTTGTACCATTTGCTTGAATTAAGCACAAAAAAAAAAAAAAAAAAATTAAAATAAAAACCCAAAAAAGCCAAATGTAAGATGCACTTTTCAGTGAGGTATACATCTTACATTTGGCAGATTTTTTTTTTGGTCTGTTTGTTTATTTGTTTTTTTTTTGTTTTTTTGCTTAATTCAAGCAAATGATACAAGTGAAAATGATCTTGGTAAGGTTTTCATGATCTATTATCTAAAAATAAGTTCTTGTATCTCACTAAAAAGTTACTCTTTCGGTGATTATGTTTTATTTTAAGTGTGATGAGATATTTTCACTAGAAATGAGAAAAATACACTTGGTAAAATATTAGATTTTTGCAGTGAATCAGCTCCGTTTTTCCTCTATATTAGACTTTTATTCACATTTACACGATACAATACCTTGGCTTGAAGTATTGCAAAGGTAAAGCAGCAGCAGTGTTATACACAAAATAATTAAAAAAAAAATGTACAGATACAAAAATATAAAAACACTGTATAAAGATAAAAATATCTGAAAAAAATATATTAAATATATTAAGTATTTTACATGTATATTTATTATTTATTTATGTTTCATATAACAGGTTCATGATTCATTATTTTGTTGTCGTCCCTTCTTCCATCCTGTCTTTGCATTTCTTCATAATATTTGTAAATAGTCAAACTAATTAACTTAACTGATGTAAGTTCCCCAAAACTAAAATAAAAGCAAAAACTAAACTAAACTGGAATCAAACAACAAAATACAAGAAAAAAAGAAAAAACTCTGGAAAATGGTACAAAGAAAAGCCCATCAGACAAACTAGCCACAAAGATGTTTCAATAATCCAAACAAAATCTGTATTTTATTATATGCAAATATCAGTGGCTCTAAAGGAAACTAGTCTTTATATTAGTTACAGGATACGATAATAATAAAAATACTTTATCTGCAAAATTTCATCAGAGTTTGTTTGATGAAAACTATAACCAGTTGCAGCTCCACATCTGAAAACTGATAACTTTCATTTTCAAGTAGAAATGCTATCCCATAATCTCTGAGAATGAGGCTTTTTTTTTTTTTTTTTTTTTTTTGACATGCTGTGTTGCAAGCACGATTTTTATCTCCACATAGAAGTGGATGGTGATTATCATGAAGATGTTATACTTGTTTAGCTTTGACGGCAGAAACAGGAGGAAACTAGAACGGTTTTATGGTAAATTCTGCTTTAATAAAACACACTGTGGTATTATGGTATCACAAAAAGATATCACAATGACACTTAAGTTCAGAGACGACCAACAACCTGTGTCTGACCAACATACTGAACGCATATGTGAAAAAAAAGTTTTAGATGAAAATATGTTAATATAATGTAACGAGTAATGGCATCAATTTCCAAAATGTAAGGAGTCGAAACTACAGATAACCGCCACAAAATGTAGTGAAGTAAAAGTATGCATTATTATTTTTACTTAAGTAAAGTACAAATACAAAAAAAAAATACTTAAGTACAATAACGAAGTAAAAATACTTCATTATATTCCACCACTGCTAATAGATAGATTTTTGCCCAAAACATATTTAATATTTATTTCCTTTTCGTACCATGTTTGAAAACAGGGTATAAACCTATACATTCCCTTTACACACAAGTAAATGGAGTTAAAATAAATAAGAGAACACCATAAAACAATACAGCGATATTTCTTTCTTTAAACACTGATGTTTTTCCTCATCCTTATATTGATTCAAACATTTTATCTTATATATTTGTTACCTCTGCTGAGGAGGTTATGTTTTTGCCGGCGTTTGTCTGTCTGTGTGCAACATAACTCAAAAAGTTATGAACAGATTTTGATGAAATTTTCAGGATTTGGTGACAATGGGACAAGGAAGAAATGATTCACTTTGAAATTTGCGTTAACATTGGGGTCAATGGGGCCAAAAATTTTGTTTCTCAGTATCTGGGTTAATTATTGACCAAACCTAATGAAA
>JAPSES010000019.1:11035986-11047339 GCA_029822895.1 Maxillicosta whitleyi | reverse complement strand
ATGGCGACTCATGTTTTCTCATATAGTCCATGGACTTAAGAATCTTAAAATGCTGTCCAAATAAATGAGGGACTAAGTGCAACCCCCCCACCCCCACCCCCCTTCAATGGGGGAGGGGGGGGGTTGCACTTGGCGGAGGTCTGTGCACTAGAGTGCCATTCTAGTTATACACTGTTATAATCATATATATCGTCTTAACATCATCATCTTAACAATAACAAGTGACGTTATCTCTTATATTTCTCTCAGCAGATGGACAGAATTATTTTTCACATGTCAAAAAAATTGCATTCTGATTTAACATCTTGTTGGATCTGCGTCTATGACAGTGAAGGTGGACTCTCAGATCAAAGTGATTACAGCCAGACTGAAGAAATATTGCCTGAATCCAATTGAAACGAATAAATTATAGTTTGACTAATGTTGATAGTATGTCTTGTACTTTCCAGGATGAAATTGGGAATATGGCATGGTTTGATTTTATCGACCATGTCTGTTTTAGACGACATGGTCAAGGTCAAAATGTATTTACATAACACAGTTAGAAACACACACTGTCCCAACATGCTGTACAATTATGAAAGAGTAGAAAAGTAAAAGAATAAATAAAAAATAAAATATACAGGCACATAGTTATGCATTAAAATAGTAAAACAATCAGTAAAAACATTAAAGACAATAGTTTAAAACTAAGATAATTAAAATGTCCATCTCAGCTCCTATTAAAAAGGGAGTTTTACGCAGTGCATTGAACGCCTCAACAGAGGAAACAGCTCTAATGTGCAGAATTAGGGCCAACAACTGGAAAAAATACATGGCTTTTATACTGGAAAAAAATTCTCAGCATTTTTTCCAGAGTCAGACTAAATGTGGTTCTATATTGAATTTGGAGACATTTAACAAAAGAGTAACTTTTTCCTATTTTTAGAGATGGACCAAATGTTATCTGAGTAGAGTCAAATTTTATTCAAATTGAGTAAATTTTACTTCCTGTGTAGGTTCTTTCTTAAAGAAATAAACAGTTTGTAAAAGGTTAAATATAATTTTTCAATTCCCCACAATCATCACTCCTCATTGTTTTGAGATTGAGTCTGTTTATTTAATAAGTATCAGGCATATTATAGTATATAGTATAGATCTGCTTAGACTGGGAAGATTATTACTGTTATTAATTATATAAGGAGAAGAGGAGGGACTTAATTAGATGTGCTTCTTTTCGCTCCTTTTCGAATATGTATGATATGTCTTATGTTTAATTGTTTTGTTTATTCATTTTGTTCTGTTTTGACATTCATATTCAAAATAAATACATCAATTAATCAATCAATCAATCAATCCATCAATCAATCAATCAATCAATCGCTCTGTATCTCATATCCAGAGGTCTCAGTATTTTAACTTATGACTGTCTTTTGCTCAGCAATTGGTGAAAAGATTGAAATTTTAGTTTAGAATCTAGTCTGAGAATAGAAAGAGGATTATTATTGCCACATTAACGCCTGAGCTGGACTATGACGGACACATGATGATTTCTTTCAGCTCTTTCCCTTTCGGGGTTGCCACAGCGAATCACCTCCGCATATTGATTTGGCAGGTTTTTAAGTCGGATGCCCTTCCTGACACAACCGGGCTTGGAACCGGCACAATGGGGCTCCCCCTTGTGGCTACATTGGGATATATAGCATAAAGGACCTCGAACCGGCCATCTTCCGCACCAAAGTCAGTGGTGTTACACAACAAATCTAAAAAAATAGTCCTACAATGTAATATTTCACCTCCTTCAACTTTGCTTATGCTTTCACTGATAAATTTATGCAATATTAGAACACTAATTTGTATGATTTTGTGGACATAGCATTGTTAAGCCTCGACCTGTCCAACTGAATCAACCCCAAATCATAACAAGGCCCCCACGGCTTTGTCTTGTAGGCACTAGGCATGATGGGTAATGACTTTATCCACGTGTCAGGGTCAACAGGCTCGGACCACATGACCCTTTTCTATTGAAATACAGTCACACTGCATCAGTTAGGCTGCTTCCAGAAAGAGAAAAATAGTATTTACTGCAGTTACTATAAAACATACAGCTCATACTTATTTGTTTAATTAAATCCAGGCGGGGGCTGTTTTTTGGCTGAGCAGTGTATATGCGTTCATACTCTGGATACCATTTACGATGGGGCACTTAGGTTTATTTTATATATTATGTAACATAAGCCCTCACTCATTTTTACTGTATGTTTGTGTCAGATGGTCGGCCATGTTCTTATCTACAAATCTATCTTTGGTCCGCTTTTAAAAAAAAAAAATACAGGTCGTTACAGTCCTCAGTCCCATAATTTATTCGTATTATCTGTTCCAAAGGCCTGTGATGAGCTGGGAAACCAAGACTTAAATATTCTGCTGAAAGGAATGAAAGTCACCTGATTATACACAATTGACTGTAAATGACTTAAAGGCAGGCACGTCGAGCTGCAGATGCTTTGGCCGGTAAAATAATAACTCCTTTGTCTTTTATTTACGTTGTCATGTCAGTTATATGACGCTTGTCTTGCGAGTACATATGGCTCCAACCTTATCTAAACTAAAACAACTCTTGTGACTGACATGTGCGAATAATAAAGGTTAAATGAAAATAAATACACGCATAAATAGACTGCGCTTTGTGTAATTGAACAGACTGCAGTATAAATATTTGAATGAAAAAGTCCTAGTGTGTTTATAGGGGCTTGAGTTTGCATCTGTTTTATTTTAAATTTTCTCCAAGTTTTAAGTAATAACATCGACACATCACTCCATATTAGAGATACAAACTAATATACAACACCAGAAGGACGTCACTGTCAGAGGTAACTACACTTTGATACTTTTATTAAAACCAGCGTGTTATGTGGGTGTAAAGTCTTTTATCAGGATTCTGATCTTTGCCTGACGTACTGTATATCGGGTCTGTTTCATGTAGTCAGCCAGAAAACAAATGAAAATAATGATACAAACCACTGTGGAACCTGTACGAATAACCTGATTAACTCCTTCATCACACTTGTTTTCCATTCCTAGTGAATAAATACATATTTGTTTTCGATGTAAACATTGTATTTGGAACAAAACTGGAGTGTTTACTCGAATGTTTACTCGAAACAATATGTGAACGTTAACAAACTCTTTGCTTTTACTGTTAATTAATTGGTGATAATTCAGCCATAAGCCGAGGTAAGAAGTAAGGAACCCATTAAAGGAGTGATATTTAGCTTTTTTAAATGGAATTATGCACTTTCAAACATTCCCCTGTGGTCTACATAAACTGTAAATGTTCTGCTTGGGTCTGAATTCTTCATTAATTCAACTCCACAGGTCCATCTTCAACACTATTTCTGAGTAATGACACCAGAAAGGTATTTTTTTAGCGTTGGCCCTTTAAATTCACACGAGCCACTTCACACACCCCACCCAAACAGATCTTTATTTCAGCTGTTGACAGCACGAACTGTACAGAAAACAGAGGTGCTTTTTGTTTTAACTGTGCCTAAACACAGAGCTAACAGAGCTGTAATGTAAACTATCAGCTGATGCAGCACATAAAATCATAAGATAGTGTCATTTTGAGCAACCGTCAAAATAAGCAGCTATGAGTGTGGAAAAACTGAGCGACACAGCCTGTGGATACATACGGCCTGATTTACTGAAGGTTTTGTGTGTGTAAAAACATCAGCAAACATACAAAAACATGTTGAAGCTTATCTACTAATTGAATGGTTGCGCCTCTCAAATGGGCAAAATACCTTGTGCAATCCATTTAGCATGTTTGCCTTGATGAATATAGCCTACAATATGGGTGTTTCTGCCAGAACGCGCAAAACTATTGGCTGGGTATTTATTTAGAATGCGCAATGTGATTTACCAAACCTGAAACTGATTGCAGTGGCTGATTTTGCGTTACATTTCCTGGCGTCGGAATCATTCCAGCGCACTGTTTCTATGGGTGTTGGCATATTCCAGAACAGTTTTTACAGCGTATACTGTCTCCATGACGACAGCCAGTAGCACACGCAAAATCCTCATTGAAACAGGGCGGTCTGCGAGACTTTACACCAATCTTAGTTGATCACTCGTGACGCGAAAATCAATCGCATGCACATTTTTTTTTAGTGCGAGCAAGCAAATTTGCACCTGTTATTTGTGATTTTAGTAAATCAGGCCTGTAGTTGTAGTTGAGTTTGGAATATCAAACTACATAGAACGAATATAAACGTCTTAAAATGGAGTCGTGTGTGTGTCGTGTCTCACCAGGGACGTCTTTCTTGTCTTCCTGTTTATTCGTCTGAGCTTCTACTGCCTTCACCACTTGTCCAGAACAACAGGCTGCAGACACACATGTGACACAAACAGGGTTCACATCATAAAACAAAACAAAAAAAAACAACCTCTGAATCTAAAATATTACTGTGTGTATGTAGATGTCTCACCTTGGCCACTCGGTTTGGCTTTAAGAATGTAAAACATGATGATGAGGACGATAGCAATGGCCATAATGAAGATGGTTGACATGGCAATAATGAGAGCGGTTGCTAGGTGACCCTGTCCCGTGGGCTCTGAAACACGGAATCAGTGATGTTAGTACAGATGACGATGTGGAGAGTTTGATGGTAATGGTTGAGAGCTGAAGTTCACCTGCATGCGTTTGTTTGCGTTTACCTTTATTTCGCGGCGGGAACACAGTGGTGCTACCGGGATCGATTGGAGGAGGTCCAGGAACTTTGTTTCTACCTGTGAAAAACACAAACATGCATTCGACACTGGTTTATTACCTGTGGATGGTGGTGAAAGAAGAATTCAGATAATAACACGCTGTGGAATATAATGTTTGTGGATTCATATTACAGTTGCATTAATGTGTACGTTGCATTCTAATGCTGTAGGCGGTTAAAAGGCCTTTTTGGCAGATTTGTCACATGCATTTTTCAGTTAATCCAAGAGGGTTTTCAAAGAGTTTATTTAACTTAAGAAGGAGGAGATTTTTCTCAACGCCTAAAGGAAACACTTAATCCTTCAGTTTATCACAAACATTGAGAATCAACATTGGAAAGTAAGCAGTATCTGTGGCTGCAGTGGAGTAAAAAGAACAATATTTGCTCTTAGTTTTATGGAGCAGGAATAGAAAAATGCAGAAAATAGAAAGGCTGAAGAAAAGCACAAGTACGACTGTTGAGTGCAAAAACTCAGTTGCATTAAAATACAGTTTGTGGGTATGTCATCTGTTAAACATGCAGTATAGATAATATTTAATGATATCTGGTGGTGATTTCAGTAAATATCACACTCATATATGGCGGCTGCAAAAAAGGTGTAAGTCTGTTGATAGAATCAGTGTTTGTTTTGTCTGTACTGAGTTTAATAACTGTGATCTGTGTACCATTTTTAGAAAATGGAAAAAAAGAGGAGAAAATTCTGTTTGTAGTTACTATAGAAACAAATAAACTCACGGTGAACTCTTACTAAACTAAATGTTACACCTTTAACCCATAAGGACCCATTTGTGTCAGTTACCAAATGATTTTTTCTCTATATTTAACCACAATTTATTGTAATATTATCTTCTGCATTTTGTGTTTTTTCAGTGGAAATCAGGTATTTTCCTACATTTACTTCACTAATCATTTACATGTTCATAAAAAGTCCAAGTAAAGTTGAGGATTATTAAAGTAACTTCCTGAGACCCAAAAAAGTGTACATTTTAGCTTTTGGAAACATCATGACGTAACAGTTTTTTCAGATTTATTTTTTAAAAATTTATGGAATGTGCTTTGCGGTGGACATTTTTTTTTATATATATATATAAAGCTGTGAAACAAACATGTACAAAAAACCCATAGTTGGATCTTAAAAATAGAAAAAAAACTAATAAAAAAGTGACATTTTCAGCTAAATCTATCATGAACTGAACATAAACCCAGTGTTTCCATCCAACTCCATGGGTTTTACTGGTGAATCAATGCTGTAGAAGATGGTGTTTCCATGGTAACTACAGAGCCTTTGAACTTCCAAATGGGTCATATCTGATGACAATGAAAAGATGAAAAACTACATTTTACACCAATTATTTAGCAGCGGATCAACAGGGATTAAACAGTTTCTATCAGTAGATGCTGGATGTTTGTTTGTTTGTTTGTTTGATGGTTTGTTTGTTTATGGGTTCAAGGCAGTGACAGAGCTTCAAACTCGCACTTGTATCACAGGGATAACGCAGACGTCCAACTTTCCATTCCTGACTTGTGCGTTTCAACTATAGAACAGATTGATGGACTCAATCCCAAAGACATTCCTGCTGTGAAATCGAGTAAAATTGTGCCAGTTTCAGTTAAAGCCGGAGGAATGATGCATCGCCACCTTCACCCAGAGTTTATAAAATTTCACAGATTGGCACCGCAGCGTCTCTCTGGTCGGGATATTTGTTACTGATCCAGAGGAAACGGCATCAATCATCAGGAGTGGAATATTTGCTTTGGCCTGGCATTTTGTTGACTTTTTGTCAACAGACAATGTTAATGACATCATTTTGGGAGCAGTAACATTTCACAAATTATCTACGCACAATAAAAGCTGTTTGTCTTAAAGGAGCACATGGGAATTGCGGCGACTCTGTCCAAATTTTGCTCACTTTCCACCTCCCTCCTCTCTCTTTCATTCCCCCTCTCTGTGTCTTTTCTCTGGATTATTCACCAACTGTTTTTCCTCTCTCCTAATGGAGCTGTAAACTCCTGGCAGCTCATAAATCAGCCCTTTTAATCAGCCTTTTATTTCACCCAATGTGATATACTGTTGTACTTCTTTGGCATGTGCCCTGCCGCTTCCCGTGGTCTCAGAGCTTCATGTCATCACACACATATTGCAGTGCCCTGTGGCTGCAGACATTAACAAGGGATATGTGTTTACACTCTCTGGGATAGGGATATTAGCCTGAACTGGAATTCTGTTTAGCGTCTTGTGGTTTCATCTCTTAATCATGTCTCGCGGGCTGAACACACACTGCAAAATGATAACTCTGCAGGGCAATCTGGGTACTCAGGTCCAAACAAATGGCAAGGAGCAGAATTACAGAGTAGGATGATTATTAAAAATAGCTAAAATAGTGTTCAAACTCAGGTGAGGGTGAGGTTTCCTGCAGATATTCTGTAAAGGTAACGTACAGAAAATGACAGAGAACAGGAGCCGGTGTTGCAACTGTATGAAGTCAGTTCAGATTAACTGCTCAGGCTGATAAGGGATCAGTTGTGATGCAGACAACCTTCGGTAAATATCAACCTGTAGTGCACATAGTGTGTCTGCACCCACACATGTGCATGTCCCATCAGTTGTGGCTCCACGCTGTATGCACACAGATGAAAATAAGGCTCATCGTGTAGCTCTGCAGGCAGCATGAAAACACTAACAAATATGTGAAATGAGCATGAAAAAGTATTTTGGTGTTTGGGTAAAAGAAAACAAAAACAACAATAGCGCGAAGGTCTATAAATACCCAAAGGTGACAGTGAAAATACTGCGATAAACCCACAAACTCATAATACCAGCATGCCAAAAAGTAGCATCGGCACAAGCACTAACATGCTAATCATCTTTCTTTCTCATACCCACTGAAGTTTTAATTATCACACACACAGAGCTCGGCAGAAGCCAGGGTAATTTGGAGATTACACGACGAGTGTCAGCCTGCCTTCACCCTCAGCAAGCAGAACTCCCAGCGTTTAGCTGCGTTTTTTTTCTACTGTTGGGGGCGTTTTTTTTTTTTTCTTCTTTCCAAAAAAGAATAATTAAAACGCACCAATAGCATAAACACACAATGCTCAAAGAGAATTTTGTCTTTTTTTCTACACAATTTGAAAGAAAAAGAATCAATATAGCTGATTTTAAGGACTAAATTGTGTTTGTTTGGATGAATCTTATGATAAACAGTAAGTAAGGAGCTTGACTTTTATAGGTTTTAAATGAGTAAGATTCCAGATTATACCCGGAATAGCAAGGAAAAGTCACAAGCGCGGGATTGCGTTTCAAAAAAAATAAAAAATAAACTTCAGTGTTAAAATCAATCTATCACAGGAAGACATGTTTTATTACTAAATTCAGTTTCATAAATCAGAGGATACAGTAAGATAGAATTACTTGCCACACTTGCCATATTTCCTTATGTTACATCATTTATTCAGACTCTTTTATTTGTACTTCTTCCCAGTATCGTTCAATCACTCATTTCCATGCCTGCGAGAAACAATTAGAGCGCTGTTGAAAAGAAAGTGTTTGTTCGTACACACACACACACACACACACACACGCACACTTAAAGGCATATACTCTATACTCCTGATTCTTCACACCCTCTTCTCTGCAGGCCTGGGCTGCTTTTTGGGGTTTTCATCTTTCAAAACACACTCATTAAATATGACACAATAACAGGACTATTCATTTCCGGCCTCTTCAGTTACACATGAGGGAAGATTTTGGGCAATTATGAGCCCATAAATGTCAAAGCAGCATGTATCAATGAGGGTCAAAAACAATAATCAGATCCCGTTGATATTTCCTCATTTTTTTTTGGGGGGGGGGGATCAGCGTGCTCTGTTTGTCACTTCTTAACAAACCCACAGCGGGAGGGTAAAAAGACGCTGCTTCAGTGCCACGATAAATATTCATCTAAGAAACTCCTCTCAGTCCTCCAGCACGATTAGCTCCCTTTTTTAAAGCTTTATTTACACCGTGTACAAACTTAACTGAAGTTATTTCCGAGATAAAAGGTTCAAAAGCAAGGATGTATTTAGTTAACGGATTTAATCTGGCAAAAACTGTAATGACTGCAGCCTAATCTTCTGCTTTCAAGTTTTATCCGAAGCCTGGCAAGCAAGTCGACTATTGATTAGAGAAAATAGAGTAAAACTTAGAGAATAGAGAAATTAGATCATATATTAAATCGTATATTTTGCTGTATTTTTGGTTCTTGTTCACATAAGCTTATGTAACACATGTGCAGAGGTGTTAGTTCTAAGAAAAAGTACATTTCAATACTGCAACGTGCATTATAACATTTCATATTTGCATTTTCTGCTTAATTACCTCTTATTTGGATAGTTAGTTTACATACATTCTAATCGTATGTGCCTAAATAAATCCCAGAATAAAGCAGTATTTTATTAGTTAGATAAAGAAGGGAAAAAATGACAGAAAAGACATTATATTGTAAAATTGAGACCCGGTCTAACCAGGAAGTGCTTAAACATAGGGATAAAGGTTTGAAGTATTGTCATTTGTTGTCATTTTCTGCATGACTGCTTCTCTTTCCAAAGCTAGTTTAATTTCTTTCCTTTTTAATCCAATACTTATAACTAAAATATGTAATAAAACATTCATGGGATTTGTTTTCAGTAATCATAGCTCATATTAAGGAGGGAAAAGAGAGATGTAATGCAACAAAAAGCCAAGATAAACCAGAATTCCTGCAGTACATATTGGACAAATTTGCAATATTGTCATTTGTTGTCATTTTCTACTTGACTGTTTCATTATTAAAAAAAAAAAAGTTTATTTTCTGCCCTTTTCTAAACCTGTCCTCATATCTAAAACCCAGAGTAAAATAGTCACAGAATGTGTTTTCAGAGCTAATTGTAATTTAGATAAATGAGAAAAGTCAAATGATCAAAAACAAGAGGTAAAGTGTGTCACAGAAGCGGCTGAAACACAGGGTTTGATGTTTGTAATATTGCCATCTTTTGTCATTTTTTGTTTGACTGCCATCTACTGGAGTTTTGACAGACATCAACAAACCTGTGCATGACATCAGTGACCATTCAGGAAAGTCACACTGAGCAGGAGCCAGTGTTGTAAGTGTATGTGAAGAAACGTATTTGTCATGATGATAAAAGATCAGACGTGGAGGATGGGGAAACCTTTGGTAAATATTACCGTCCTGTAGAGCACAGGTGTCAAACATGCGGCCCGGGGGCCAAATCCGGCCCGCCAAAGGGCCCGATCCGGCCCTTGGGATTAATTTGTGACAGGCAAAAATGTATTAACAATAATTTTAGTTCAGGTTCCACATTGAGACTAATTCAATGTCATAATAACCTATAGATAAATAGTCACAAATCCCAATTTTTGTAAATGTTTTCATGTATTTAGACTAAACGAAGTAGAATTTAGCAAAAAAAAAAATCTGAATCATTTGAAATCTAAAAGAAGTAAGTGCAATTTTAATAATAATAATTTTAATAATAATAGTGATTATAATGTTGATATTCACATTGTTTGAAATGATCATTTGTAGATTTAAACATTTTCATCATGTCATTTTACATTTTTTTACTGTAAAATATATAGAAAAGTTTAAACTTGACATTATTCATATTATATTAATATACATATAATACATATAATATTATTCTGTCATTATTTTACTGTTTCTGCCCTCTGCACATCAGATATAGCTGAATGTGTTTGACACCCCTGCTGTAGAGCAATAAGTCTGCACGCACACACATGCACGTCTGTAATGCAATGGGGGAAAGAAAGAGATACTGACAGAAGAAGAATATTGACCAGAGGGACTGGGAGAAAAAGCAAAATCTCTGACCTTCAAAAAGTCCCTCAAATTAAGTCCATGTTTTGAACATAGTGTACAGGACATCTGCTTTTGCACATCCTGTCATTCTTTATTTCCTTTGATTTGGACAGAAAACTTTAATGTTTTAAAGCTTTTAATTGGAGCGGAACACAAGTCTGTATTTGGACAGGGGGAGGTTGTGAAGATAAACGTTGAAAAAGGCAAAGGGAAATTTGAAGTTGAAAGAAGAATATAAAAAAAAGAGGACGAGATGAGAAGAAAAAATAATCGCAAGGAAGCTGGCAAAGGGAACAGGATATAGAAGGAGGTGCTCTTACATTCTTTGGTGTTGCTCGGTGCGTTCTGGCAGGAATGGCAAACCATCCGGTACAGGTTTCTGTGTCTGTTCTCCAGCAGGTAATACCTACAAGATGATGATTGATTGATTAGTGATTGATTGTTTATTTCAAATATCAACTTTTAAAACCAATAGAAGAAAAATCATTATAAAACCAAAACATATTCGAAAAAGAGCAGGATTAAGTTCAACTTATAGTTTACCGCCCCCTTATTTGTACTGACCGTGAAGTCCCATATTAGCACACATTTTATATATCAAAATAAATTCTGACTAAGCCTGCACAAAACATAAAAATGCTATGCATATCAAAATAACTCTGAATTACATATCAAAACTAGAAAAGCACTCAGAGAGCGCAAACCTCCTCCAAGCAGCACAGTTCCCCCACATATTGTGACTGACACCCC
>JAPSES010000019.1:11014710-11035886 GCA_029822895.1 Maxillicosta whitleyi | reverse complement strand
AGCGCACTGTCGTCGGCAAAAGTTGGTTCAACTGTTGAAAATGATCAGATTGATAATAGTCTTTTATAGGAATTGATTCGAAGGCTTTTAAATTTATGACATTTTGAATTTACTACCTTATGCGTCTGCATCTTTATCAGTTCCATATCTGTATTAATGTAAGTGATAGGAGTATATTCAGTACAGTGCAGTGGATACACACTACTACACTATTTACTGATGCGGTGATGCTGATAATGAATCTGACGCCACTTCTCGGTGATTCGGTGACTTGACACCTCCGACTTAATCCGAGCACATCCCTGCTTACAGTTCCAGTGTCGGCGTGCGTGTACACATAGAGACTGATGAGGGTAAAAACACAGCAGAAAGGGTAAGGCGGAGGAGGCAGTCGGGAACCGTGCCAGTGGGTTTCCACATCAAAACAAGCAGAGAATTTCAAGATTCCCAGTTAGATTATGAAGATATCTGTTCTATAAAAAAAAAAAAAAAAAACTCAAAGGTTGACTAATTGGTACAAGTGCTGCAGAGTTGAGCAAGCTGTTGGCACATAACAGCTAAAGTCTGGACGCTGCTGTGCCAAGAGTGGAGCTGAATGTGGCTGCGATCCATATTATGGAACCAATAAGTGTTTCTGAGGGATAATACCAGAAACATGTACAGATGACTCCGGTCAAAAGCTACTGCTCCATAATATTTTAACAAAGGCCGAGTCAGGAGAAAGTGAAGCGGCGGCCGACAAACAACAATAACATTGAAAAAAGAGAAAAAAAAAAACATGACTTACCAATAATGAAGACAGGAAGACGGACTTTTTCTGACCTCTCCTCTCTGACATTTTTGCGTCTTCTTCCTTTGAAAGAAAACAAAGCATTATTCATTCATCCATTGTTAATAATTTCTCAGTAAACTTTTCAAGCATTCGAGCAGGAATTTACAAAACAGCGGAGTCATGGATGTGAGCATTCCTGCAGACGGTGCAGTGCTGCAAAGCTGAGTATCAGTGTGTGTACGTGTGTGGCCCTGATGCGTTCACTGTCCCATTATCATCACGTCATCGCCCATAAACATGTAATAGCAGCAGAACAGCCTATGGCATTCCTCTGGCTCATACCTGCGAGCACAAATCACCGCTGGCTAACCTCTGCTCCAATAATGGCTGGTGATATCACTTAATAACATTTAATTATCTCTTTCTGATGTGTCTCTGGCATTGGGGTGAAATTGTTGTCATAGCCTCAAACCTACTGAAAATACAGCAAAAAAAAAAAAAAAAAGCATCTCCAGGGTATAGTTTTACACTGTCTGTCATACATATAGCTCCGTGTTTTTATTATTAGTATTTCATGTTTTCCCTATGCATACTGGTGTAAAAGAATGCATTAAATTGCGCCTGAAACCTTCAAACTTAAACATGATTCAGCCTGAGTTGAATCAACACCGCTTTCTTTTCTCTGTTCTTGATGTTTCCTCAAGCAAAAAAAACAAAAAAAAACTTCTATCAACACTATAATGTGAATTACGTACATTAAGTCGTGCAATAATCTTCGGCAATTCATGCAAAATCCTCTGTTCTTGCAATAAAAATGCAATATTTATTCAATATTTATCCAAAAATAAATGCACTATTTTTATATAGACTTGAGTTCATAGATATACATACTTTTTATAATTATACACACTGTTAATATGGCTAATATTGTTCATAGATATGCATATTGTTACATGTTGTTAATATTGCGTCTATTCATATTTTATTTTCATTCTACTTTTAGCTATATTCTTTTTTTACTTTTAATTTGATATAGGATTTTTTTTCTTATTATTTTTAGTTTTTGTAATTTTACATTTGCTCAATTTTTATTTTCTGCCGTATTATGGTTTTTATTAACATTATTACGTTGACCAGAACTGCCCTTTTAATTTCACTGTACAGAAAATTACAATTATTTCTATTCTATTCTATATTCTATTCTATTCTATTCTATTCTATTATATTACATTATATTGTATTTACACATACACATATAAGTGATTATGGGGTAAACCTTAGCAGATTGCATGTTTGTTTTAGCAACCAATGTGAAATATTCTCCATCCCACTGGTAAAAAAAAGTATCTTAACAACCTTGGCATGTAAACTGAAAGGTTGTAAAGCTATAAAACCCCCGAAAGCACCAAGTCGTAAAGCAGTGTGTCAAAATGGGATTTTCTCCACTGATTGCTTTATGAGAAATAATAACTCCAGTTCTGGATGTTCTTTTAACGCTATGGAACATTTGAGGTGTACACAGATCCAGCTCGATAAGACATAACTTTGGGTGTATTTCTGAGCGTGTGCGATAAAATGATAAAATGATAAACTGTTAAACGTCTCTGTTCGTGTGCACGCACATGTGCAGGATCATTGCATTTCCTGTGTGTTTGTCCTGCCCACCCTGAGCATGTGTGCATTACTGAGTGTGTAAATAATGTCGTCACCGTAATTGAAAGGAGGTGCGTTGGCTTCGCTCCTCAGTAAAGAATCGCCTCTTAAGCCATGTTTGAATAAAACCGAGGAGCCCGGGAGTCGCTCACCCAAACACTCGGAGCAACTTTCAAACAAAACAAAAGCCAAGAACTAAAAAATAAAAAAAATTATGTAATTAGAAAACACAGTCCTCTTGTGTTCGTAATAGGGGGAATAAGAGGACGAACGACTTGGAGAGTTTATAATTGAAAGCAAATCAGTCAAATGCTCAACGAACAATGACCCTTTGTCCGATGGTTGTATTCCACCTCATTACAAAGTAAACAATTAATATTTTTATTCAGCGAAGACCGCAGAAGTTGTAATCAAATGATTATGAGCCATAAAAATAAGGGGATTTTTCCACATTAAAAAACACGCAATGGGCAGATTTTAATGATACACAAAATAACGTCATGATCCTGTGTCATTATCTATCATTATTATATTGTTTTGAACTGTTTTCTTTATTTTTGGGCCTTTCCTCCTGAGGGAAGTGTTCAACCCTGTTGTTTCATATTAAAAGCCAAGTGGCCTCTGTGTGTGTTTGTGTTTGTGTGTGTGTGTCTGAGGAATCACACAAAATGCATACAGAGCTGCCTGCTGCAGTTTGGCATACTAATGATATTCTGGTGAAGGAAAAGACTAGAAAAAAAAACAAGTTGATACGACCAATATTTTGGGAGATATTAGTAATGTCGGAATCAAATAACCTTACAATCATGTTGTTATGGCCTGAATGCTTTAGCGGTGACTGCTGGACAAATGTGGTACAGCATGCACAAATACACAACAGCATCTATCTATCTATCTATCTATCTATGTATCTATCTATCTATCTATCTATCTATCTATCTATCCATCCATCCATCCATCCATCCATCCATCCATCCATCCATCCATCTATCTATCTATCTATCTATCTATCTATTTGTAATATAATCAACCCTTTCATGCATGAATTATGAGAACCTTATTCAAGCTTTTTTTTTTTTTTTTCCGTGAGTATTTTTAGATCTGTTTAGGAATGAAAAAAAAAAAAAGATTGATTTTTTTTTTTTATGAATGTGAAATGTACACTCAGCTGGACAACATGCATTTAATATATGAAGCAAAGAAACATGTATTGACTGTCATACTGTGTAAAAACTATGACATTTTTTTTTCTAATACTGCTAATCCAATGTTTTCTCACATTTTTAATATACTATAATATTAGTTCTTACTCACTCAGATCAAATGCACCAAAAAAACACCAACATTAAAAGAAATAAATAAATGTGTTGTTTACAGTCTAATAACAATTAGCAATTAATTTACACTCAAATATCAGGTTTATCCAGAACAGGACAGTTACAGTAATGGTATACATTGCAGTGTGTCAGATGATGCTACTGTTTTGGCTGATATGGAATTAAAACAACAAAAAACATGAATATAAAAGAGAAAAATTGTACAATAAATGCATGGAAGGGTTAATAATCTGATCATACTAAAACATCAGCACTCTGTTTAGAGATAGAGGTGGGATGCTCTTCCATTTTACTTTCATCATGTCTTGTTTTGGAAGGTAAGACTGTATTTTATTTTGCTTTCTTTTCATGGTTAAGTAGTTTAAATATGGAGCGTTTTGTTTTTTTGTGTCGCTGTGCTCACCCTGATTCTGTACTTTAAACCTCAAAGACCAAAACAGCCACTGGCAACCAAATATATGCACTAATCTAAAATGTTCAATAACTTTTGAACTATTAATCTTATCAAAACATTGACATAATTCAGGTAAAATGCACATTTTTTGGACAAATGACAGTGGTTGTAGTTCCTTGTTTTTATGGTCAATTAATGATGTATTTTGCTGAAAAAGTTGTCTTTTCTTCAGTTAATTTTTTTTAAAATTATATTTAATGAATGGTTTTCATGGGTTAAATTTATTTGGACGTTACCACAAAATAGGTCTAGGACTTTAAAGGTTGTTGTTGTAAATAAATGAACTATTTTGGACCGAAAACTCGTGCACGCACTGAACTTTTTTTGTTTTGTTTTGGGGGAAAAGGGGAAATTGTCTTTAATGTTAAGCTCAGGTTCCTTTAGGATGGGGATAACAATCATATTTTGCAGAATCTGCTGTCTGAGTTGTCTCTGTTCTGAGGAAAACTGTGATTTAAGTAATATTCATGACAACCCCAAACACCTCCAGCTGCAGGCTTCAAGTACCCACCCACCCCCGCACACACCCCAGTGTACATAAACACAGGCATTCCTCTTAATTACTGTTATTAAATGCATTTCTAACTCGATCTAACTTTCTGAGTGTTAATTACTACATATGAAAGGTAGAAAAAGGAAGAAAAATATGCATTGACTGCACGTATCTGCTGAGGCTGAGTGGATTGAATTCAATAAAAGAAGCGTTTCATAATATAGTCAAAGTAATTCCGAGAAAAACCTTAAACTTAATCACTTTAACCTTAACTGTGAAGAGCAGGAAATGAACGCCCTGGCACTGTTGTGATATTTTGATATAAGAGGATATTGAGTGTTGACTGATGTGCCCTGAGGTCAGATCATTTGATTCAACAAATTAACAGCTAAACTTTCAATCTATCAGAAGCTGTCGGCTGCATCAAAGTATGTTTGTGTGGGTATGAGGGAGAAAGACAGGAAGAAGCCGCCATTATTTGTTATCTGAGGTCAAAATCTGTCTGTCTGGCTCCAAACCTCTGATTTCACTCTTCCATGTTGCAAACTTGAGGGGGGGAAAAAAAACCCTAAAAAAAAAACCTTCTGATCTTCAATGATGGCTAATTCCCCAGAGCCTGAGGGTTTGATCTTGTTTAATTATAGCCTCCCCACACACTCACACACATGTATATATGCACACACAAACACTTAGACATATACATATAAAGTATATGGGCAATAAATAAGCAAAGTTGGTTTCTGAGAGGAAAACAGGCCCGACTGTGCAAGTCCTGATGTGTGTGTGTGTGTGTGTGTGTGTGTGTGTGTGTGTGTGTGTGTGTGTGTGTTACTGCTGAAGAGATAAAAGGGTAGCACTTTTTTTTAAGTCAGGAAATGAAGATCTGCCAAATGGCTATGGACCCCCTCTAGGCTACTCATTATGGGGTTAAAGTGATGCACACACACACACACACACACACACACACATGTAAACGTACACACTCGCTGCAGTGTTTGAAGACTCTCTCTGTCTTCTGACACTCTCTTCTACCTCTTTCAACCCTCTTGTCTGTCTCTTTAACCCCACCTCTCTCTGTCGGGGCAGGTTTGAGATGAAAGTCAGCCTGAGTTTTTTGCCCCCAGAGGGTATTAATCTTCTAACGACCACATAATCTCAGATAAATAACCTTTCTGTCTTTAGCTGTGTCATTACTGAGTAGAGTCAGTGCAGCTCTTTGGGGCACAGTGATCTCACAAAAGCAGCTCCCAAAAATAAATTTTAAACAGGTTTCTGTTGAAAAACAAAAAAAAAAAAACCCAAAAAATTCACTGAAGTTAAAGGTGGACTTTAGAAACTTGAATTATTATGTGGCGTGTTCAGATGCCTCTCTTCCTCCTGTCCTTCATCAGCCCCCTCCTGCTCCTCCTCTTCCTCCTCTGTTTTCCATTTAGTCCCATTTGATCGTGCTTTTTTTTTTATGTCAGCACATGAAACCCAATATGAAATTCCACATAACTATGGGAAGACAATTTATTCTACTTCATTCAAAAAAATGCACAATAGCAAAACCCACGGACCTCAAAAATGTGTTCAATGCAATTTAACAAGACCTAAAATAAGACGTCTTCCATCAAAGCTTCCTGGCCCAAAGTGACAAGTATAATGCTCCGGTATTGGTGAGAGTCCAGGCTGGAGCTTCAAAGAAGAATTAAGTCTGTATTGATATAAATGCAGCAAAATGTGACAGCCAAATTTGATAGATTAAGCTAAAAGTCATTACGGGCCCTGTAGGTGAAAGGAGTCGCCATATGGAAATTCCCATAGCACAGCTCACGAAAACACACATACATTAAGCAGACATTGTCTACGCTCTTCCTTCTTTTTTTGGCAGCCACTAAGGGTGCCCTCCCAAAATGCTAGACAATGTCTTACTATTCATCCAACCGCTGTCAGCATCTGCTGCAAAACAGAGGTAATACTAAACACTAAAAAAAAAAAAAAAAAAGACACAGCCCCAATACAAATAATGAGCTGTTAGGGATGTGGGTGATTAGTAACAGGAGCCATTTGTCATTAGTTCCAACCATGGCATCACAATGATAATGACAAAAAGGCCTTCAGTTACAGGGTGGTTCCCATAGTTGAAGCCAAATTCACTTCATTCTTTTATTATATGTGAACACGTTACAGTATTTTTGTTTCTTGAGCATGTATTTATTTTAACATGAAGCTCAACACCTACAAAATGAGAGTTAAATAGGTTTATTTTACCATTTCCGATCAACATCCAGTCTTTATAATACAGTGTTTAACACATGCATTAGACCACCTGTCATGAAAACAACATTTATTAATAAAATGACCAAATAATCAGTGTTGACAAATAATAATAAAAATGTCAATATTTAGTGTGATTACCTTTAGTGCAGATAACAGTTAACATTCTTGCTGACATTGTTTTTTTTATGTAGTTTTACACAAGAACAAAAGATAAGAACTTGAAATGTGCAATTTCATTAAATTTAGTAATTTGCTGCTGCATTTCCCTTTGCATTTTTTGGAAAACATTAAACTGGAAAATGTATGTGTAACAACAATAGTTACATTTTATCATTAAATATATGGTTTTGATGAAAAGATCTCGCATATATTGGTGGATTAACCATTATTAACCATTAAATTATGGCAGCAGTGGAAAACACCTTATACTGGTGGAAGAATACATTTGTTAAACACTGTATATATCAGTTTTATATATAAGTTTTCTGAAATACCTGTGATGTATGTTATATTCACATAGGTATTTCGAGGGTATCTATGGCTCCATCCATCTATTAGTGATGTGCAGATTAATACTGAAATGTCGGTATCTCCAATACCTGATCTTTACACCTTAGAATCGATTAACGAATCAAAATATCGATACTTTTGATACTTTCATCATTTGAGGTAATGTATATCAGGAACACATTGGAAAGTAGATTAACTAGTTAAACAAATGATACGTGATTGGTGGGATCTACTTCTTTCGCCTGGGTCAATGTGGTAACCAAAACATGGAACAAACTAAAAGGGAAAACAGTAAATATGCTATTGTTCCTTAAAAACTTGTGAATGAGGGAAAGTGTCAATGTCGGATGCTTTTGTTGACGTGTTTCATGTTCAGTGTTTTCATCTTTCATGTTAACACGTTCATGTAACATGGCATAATATGTGAGTTTTCATTTTTATAATAGTTATTAGTAATTAAACAGTAATTACTCTAATGTTTTGCATTTTTTATGAAGTTATGATTTGAAATGAACTTTTTTTAAAATTTTCCAGACATTAAGCGTATTTGTACAAAATACCGATCCAATACCAATCAGATCGGTATCACTGACACCACCTGGAAATCCATGGTATTGAACATTACTACCATCCATCCATCCTTCCATCCATCCATCCATCCATCCACTTCCTGTTTGGACATGCCTGAAACACCTCACTATGGAAGCATCCATTTGTGACACATTTCATTTAAAGTAGAAAATAAAAACAATATGACACCGCGTTGCACAGTAAACTGATTCTGTTTGTTTTGTCCTGTTTTTATGTTTTAACCTATTTTATTTATTTGACTTTAATGTTTAATGTTTTTTAATGCTTTTATTCATTTTTATTGTGCTTTTAGTCTTCTCCGCAGCACTTTGGTCCACTGTGGTTGTTTTAAAATGCTTTATGAATAAAGTTGGGGTTAGATTAAATATTCATAGAGTATAAGATATCTATGAATATAAATAATACTAAATTAAGGGGTCAGACTATAAAAACATTTAATGTAGTGTTATGTTATCCATTCCTTCATACAGTCAGGTCCATATTATTTGGACAGTGACAGATTGTGTAGCTGCTTTTGTACAACAACACAATAGATCTGAAACGAAACAATCAAGATGTGATTGAAGTGTGGACTTTCAGCTTTAATTTAAGGGGTTTGACAAAAATGTTGCGTTAAGTAGGGTGAATTACCCCAATGTGAGACATGTTTTGTACTTCTGTACTTTATTACAATGTTAAACCAACAAGGTCACGTAATAATAACAATAATAATAATAATAATAATAATGTCAAGCCTATTTAGAACCATTTTAGTTACTAGTAATTGACTGATAAGCAGCTTCATGTCCAGATGTGTCCCATTCACATTATTGTTTGCCAAACAAAGCAGAGGTTGATTCCAAATGTTGGATTTGCATTCGGTAGCTGTTCTGGAAATCCCATCATACTCACGAACTTGACTGACTAAAATTTTCGAAGTCAGCGTAAGTCAGTGAGTTTACAAGCGGAGGTGGTAGTAGGACCAGAAATCAGATCAAACAGTCTGACACAGTTACATTTATTACAAGTCATGTGATAAATCCTCCTTCTACAACCTTTGATTTGCTCCTCGGTGAAGTTGTTTCTGCTGTTTTTCAGCGTATTGACTCTCTATGTCAAATAAAGCTGCCATGTAAGTCAATCCGAGGATTTAGCCGCTCGCTTTGATGTCGGATACGCCAAGAAACCAACATTTGCCATTATAAGACATCTGTTTTCAAGTCAGGAGCAACATTTCATAAAAGACTTTTTTTTACATTTCTTGGCTTACTTTTATTGTTCTTTCGCTCAACTGTATCCGATAACTTTTAGAATATTATTAAATTAAACATTAAGCCTCTGTTTTCTCATGTCCCATTAATATCATTCTATTCTTTCAATTAATTGCCTCCTTAAGGAAAAAAAAATATTCCAGTCTCTCTCCATTTTCTACCTTTATGTGACTCCGTACCATTACCATCGACTGTGTGGGAAATGGCTTTTCACCATCAGTGTTTAACCTCATAATGGATATTCATTACGCCCGTTGATAATGACTTCCTGCCTGATTAACTAATAGGCCAATCAGTGGCCAGGGAACTCAGCCAGAGAGAAAACCAGATGAACACAAAGAATGTACTTACAGGCTGGTTTGTGGGCTCTTCCCTAGCACTTAATTTCTGATGACAATTAAAAAAAGGAAAGGGATTTCTGTCATCCTGGTTTGAGGTTTTTCTACACGGAAAATGTGGTTTCCATTAAAATAATTCAACTGTTTCTCTTCTTTCATTATTTATTTATTCATTCCTTTTTGTCTTGTTAGCCGCCGTTTTAATCGAATGGTACGAAAACGCCATTCAACGACTGAAGGAATGCGAAGATTCTCGATTTTTGTTAATGTAATGTAAAATAAAATGAAATGTGCTCTTTTAATGGAAAAAAAAACTCAGATTGACATATTCCCAAACTACTAGACTGTTACACCAAGAAAAATAAATACACTAAAGTACTTAAAGTATTTTATTTAAAGGCTGTGTTCACCAAATATTAGATAAATTGAACAATAATAAAAGCAGCGACGTCATTAAACTTCAATAAGTAAAGTTTGGATCACTAATAAAGATAAATAATTCCAAAGTGTGTGTTAATTGTAGCATAGGTTACAATATTGGGCCAAAAATTGAAATTCTATTAATTTATGATAGAATGGGTTATACACAAGCTCTCACATTAGAATACATTCACTTTTATCAAACAAATCTATCACATAAATATACATAAACCTATATGTATTTACATGTATTTAACTTTATCATATACCTTCAAAACATTAGCCAATCAGTGCATTTTCAACTGTTTCCCAATTCATCTTATCTGTGAGTGATTACTAATATTACTAATACATTTGTATTATACAAACATATAAAATATATTAGTCATGTCATATATTATATTAGTAAGTTAAATGTAATAATGCAATACTTTATTAAATATCTATCTATCTGTCTGTCTATTTGTGTGTCTGTCTGTTAACCCATTCATTCCTTTATTCGTTTAAGATCCGTTTTTGTTTATTTCACTTGAGATGTTCTGCTTTTTATATGTATAGCAGTGAAAAATACCGAAAAACAACAAGAATCACCGAGACTTTTTTGTGGTTAGTTTGATGTTAAGCTCCAGATTTATCGATTCATGACTTTAACTTTAATTTTCAGTGATTCGGCTTTTATTCCCCGCCGGATTTATGTGTTTTACGTATGTATTACTTTGCCTCAGATGTTCATCAATTGTCAAATTTCATACAAAAGTAGTAGATTTCCAACAGTGTCAAACTTTTTGCTGGTATCAGCTTCCACTCCCAGTTTTTTAATAACTGTTTAAACCCATATAACTTCTGATGTAACGCTGTAAAGGTAGACAAAGTGTTGTATATATAAGGAAGTATTTGAGTCCATTCATTAACTAACCCTCCCATAAACACACACTTACCAGGATCCCTCTGGCCATAAACAAGTTCCAGAATTAATCAATGTTTCACTACTGAGCTCCATCCCTAAAAAAGCCAATTATTTTATCCCTTTACAGACCGGCAGCTCAACCTGCCAAGTCCATACGAGATGTTAAACACATGTTACTCATTCAGGCAGCCTTGAACTGGGCCTGGTTGTGTGTATGTGTGTGTAAGTGTGTGTGCCAGCACCTCAAGTCTCACTGTTTTCCTTCCAACAAAACATCAAATATATCAAACTCACCATCTCTGAGTCCCTGACGGAGGAGATGGTCATCATCAGTGGCACTAAATATAATGCAAAGTCTGTGTCTAAAATAAAATTCTGCCGCTATAAAACACAACGTGCGTCATTTCCTGTTGATATTCTATGAACCGCGGCATGCCGTGTATAATTTTAACAAGTTTCCACTTCATTAGGCTTGCACATGTTTGTACAGAGGAGATGGTACTTCACCTACCAAACCAACAATAACGCACATTAAAAAAAAAAAAAGCTAATTTTTTCGAACGAAATCACACACATTGTGGATTTTCTCTTCGTCGTATCACTATAAGACGTCATTTCAACCATCCGTGAAAAAGTTGCCCATTTTTTGCACATAATTGCAACTTTACATCTGATAACTGCTACTGTTCTTTTGCTCTTGGCTAAAATCAAAGACCTCAAATATCAACAATCGCACATGAATAACGCACTCTTAGAACTAATACACACTGATTTGTGATTCATGAGGTGTTTTCAGAAGGGTTATAATATGTCGAAAAGAGGCAAAACGCACCTCAATTAAAGCGCTGAAGTCCAACTTTGACAATAAGTGTGCACTCTAGAAACACCTAATGGCTAATCAGCTGTCAGTCTGTGATTTAAGATCTATAAGTGGCCCTGCCGTGTGTGTGTGTGTGTGTGTTTTGTTTCTGAAGACAGTTATGAAGCAAGAATGTGCTGCTGGCATTTTTTTTCTTCTTCTTCTTTCTATGATTTGGAGGCAGCTGGGGTACAAAAAGAGGGCCGGCGATGCTGCTGTCAATCAAATCAGACCAACCGCTTTCACCTTCAGCTGAGTCAAACTCAACAAAACTCACTGATTGAAAAACAGCTAACACACAGCGAGACGGCACAAAGTCAGCGCAACACTCATTAATCACTACAACAGTTCCACAACAGGCTAACGCCACCGTAGCGCGGCGTTCTCCCCCTCCCCGTTTCTCCTCAGACTCCTTCTCTGATCAGGTTTTTATCAGCGCTAAAGGAAGTCGACGTCTATCACGGCTCAGAACTAAATGAGCCAGATGTAAATAAGTCTAATTTGCCGACCTGATTACCGTCTAAGTTTGATGTGAAAATAAACCCATGATTAAAGTGATCCGCTTATGGTGTTACAGCTTTTTCGGAGACAGACGCAAACCTCAAGCAGCTGGCCCTCATCTCCTGACTGAATATCCATTTACTCCAATCCTACCCCACTGCAGTGTTAGGGCTTATCAGTGTGAACTGTATTTTAGCAGGAGTGTCAAAACATTCTGTGTAACAGTGCAAAATGATTTCACTTTGAATAATCTACCTTGAAATCAGACTCAAAAACTAAAAAGCGTGTGCAGACTTCACGGCTCAAATGTCATGTGCAGGAAAAGATTGATTCCCCTGTAGCATGGGTGTCAAACATACGGCCTGCGGGCCCTAAACCGGCCAGCCAAAGGGTCCAGTATGGCCCCTGGGGTAAAAAAAAATTACACTGAAGATATTAAAGCAGCTAATTAAAACATCACAATGTTTTTTTTTTTTTTGTAAAACTCCAGTGTTAGCCTAAGTATCACTAATATATATTAGTCTTTACACGTTTATGCACCTGAATCTCTTCACTTGTGGTGCACAACGTCAAAGATCACCCCATCATTAACACAGTCCACTCGTTTACGTAACTACCCGAAATGCCACTCAGGCCTTTTTGGAAATTTTATCGCAATTTAACAGAATTGTCAGAATAGAATCCGCACAGCAGCAATTTCATTATTTCTTCATGAGTGCTGAACCCAAAGGTGGTTACCTCCATCCACCCACTATACTCTAAAACACAGGTGTCAAACATGCGGCCCGGGGGCCAAATCCGGCCCACCAAACAGTCCAGTCTGGCCCCTGGGGTAAATTTGTGAAATGGAAAAATTATACTGAAGAAAAGCAGCATATTAAAGCATCACAATGTTTTTTTGTTTTTTTTTTGTAAAACCTCAGTGTTAGCCTTTACATGTTTATGCACGCTGAATCTCTTCACATACAGGTGTCAAACATGCGGCCCAGGGGCCAAATCCGGCCCGCCGAACGGTCCAGTCTGGCCCCTGGGATGATGCAGTATTTACATGAAAATATTTACAGAGTTGTGAGTATTGATTAGATATTATGGTAGTATTTTACAGATTTGACCATATTTGTTCTGTCTATTCTCTTCAACTACAGTAAAATGATTGTTAATATCTTAGTTCATTTTATCATTTCACAAAGTCGGAAAGCCGGAATAGGCCCCCGGGATCCATTAAAGGATCATTTTCATGAAGCAGTTTTACTTTTTTCACACTAAAACATGGAGAAAAGTTTGGACATGACATTATTCATAAATATATATTATCTTGTTAGTATTTCCCTGTTCCGGTCCACATCGGATCGTGTTGCGCTGCATGTGCCCGCTGATCTAAAATGAGTCTGACAGCCCTGCTCTAGTATAAGTAATGATCACAGTCAGGTGGTTTTGACTGTACACCGATATAGATAACAGTGAACTCCCCCAATACTAATAATAATACTAATAATAACACACAGGTATCCCGTTTGCTGAATGATATGTGTGAATGTGTGTGTTTATATGTGATATTTCTTCATCTCTCTTCATCTTTTGATTGCTTTAATTACAGACTTGCTGTCAGCTTCCCACTCGGCTCACAGGAAAAACAAACTCTTACGGCACATGAAAGGAAGTCGCACGCTTCCGCACGCACGTACACGCGCGCCGTACACTCTCTCCTACGTGCGTGCGCAAACACACACCTTTCCCTGCTCCAGTCAGTCTTTGATTCGTTGCCTGCCGGTTATCTGTCTTTCATCGTCTCCTCTCACTGATCCCTTGTTCCCCTCTTTAGCTCTGCTGGGGCAGAACATCGCTCTCTCGTCTTTCTCTCTGTCTCCGTCTCTGTCTCTGTTTATTTTGCAGCGGCAGTAGGTGGGAAGCCTAATCTACAGCCTGGAATTCAACTGTAGGCCTCCAAGCTTCCCCTGCATTACTAACACCTACAATAAAGGAGCTGCAAAACAATGCATTGTTCTGTACCTTTTAGCGCTCACCTGAGCTTAACACTGTTCACAACGCTATTCTCACTGGATGTTCTACATTGACTGATACCAGTTTTCAGTTATGACTATAATACTCTACATGTGCTTTCACCCTCTGTAGTGACTTCTCAGAACAAATCTAAGGGCTTATGGAGTTCTAGCCGTCTGTGCAGAAGTTTACATGATGGATTGATGTGGTTGTAAAGTTGGAGGAGTCTTCAAAGTACAAAACTTAAAAAAAAAAAAAAAAAGAAAAGAAGCTGAGAGTTAAGATTTTAAGTACTTTACTTAGAGGAGACGCATTCATGCTTTCAACTGAGTATGTTTTTTCTCATTAAATACAATCTGCAGGTGGAGTGTGGCTCCATTATTTTGCACCAAAAACCTGCTACTAAAGGTTATATTTGGGGGCATGAGACCTATTAGACGACTTCTCAAATATACCTATCAATGCAGGTGCAACAATGACATGATCCCTCCCACTGTTTGCTTTCAATAAACACACCCAGAAAGCCAGAAACAGCATGACAGGGGATTAAACCTGCTGTGATGGACAACAGTTACGTTATACTCTGTTCTAAGCTTCTCTTAAGGCAAAAAAAATGAGACTTTTTTTTCATATTTTAACCCATAAAGACCCGGTGATACTTTTGTAGCAGTTAACCAAAGCCTTTTTCTCTATATTTAGCCTTTCTTAACTGATTTGTAACTATTTATTTTCATATAATCCTCTTTATTTTGTGTTTCTTCTATCAAAATGAGGCATTTTTCTATGTTTAATTCATTAACAATGTAAATTCAAAGGTTATTATATCAGTAACAGAGAAAACTGAAGAAAAAGTAACTTTTTCTGCAAAATATATTAATAACTGAATGTAAACCAAGTGTCTCAATGGGTTTTTACTGGCGAGTCGGTTTTGTAGAAGATGACAGCGTTTCCATGGTAACTCCAAAGCCTCTGAACGTCCAAATGGGTTATATGTGATGACGGTGAAAAGATGACAAACTGTATTTTACACCGATTATTTACATGTATTGACAGGATTAGTGGATCAACAGGTATTCAACAGTTTATGTCAGTAGATGGTTTTGGTCTTTATGGGTTAATGAAACCTATCTGCCACCCTTGTTCAGTATTTATATTTACCCACATAGCAGGACAATAAGTGCCAGATCTCCGTCCACAGGCCCATGATAAAAAGAAATTGATGACTAACTAAAGCAGATTGCCCATACGGAGGAGGTTTTAGTAGACACAAATTAGACCACAAACCCCAATTTGATTAAACTCGGTCCCCGGGGCCTACATGGAGAGGTTTCAGCCATTGATTTAATACTGCTTTGTTGAACTGTCTGCACTTTATACAGGGAAATAACAGTGGTACGAATGAAACCTATGATTAGAAATACTTGGTGCTTTTATGTTGCTTCGCTAGGATTACTGCATGTAAATTAAAATATAATGAAAGGCAGCTACCTTTAATTTCACTGACATGGAGCCCTGCACTGCCTGCATTGATCCACTGTCTGGTTACCTGGATTTGTGGCTGAAAATGATTCCAACTGAGGCCAATTTTTGTTGCCTTTGCTTGAAAAATTACTTTAAAAATCCATCAATGGTCAAATTGTTGCAGGTTATATGCATTTTTTTTTTTTTTTTTTTTTTTTTGGTAAGTGACAGGAATCCTCTAATGGAAAAGGATTTAACTCCATGTTTTTGTACTTGGGAATAGATTATCACTGACAAATGCAGATTATATTGACGATATATTCAACATTTAGCCACTATTAGCCTAATTTCTTTGTGCACTTGTTTTTAGGGTAGAAATCTGACATTGACTGCATAAATATAAACATAAATAAATAAAGGTTATTGTTATTATATGTTTGACTTTTTAATGTAATGCACTAAAAATGAACGTTTTTCATTCAGTTACTTTGGCTTTTTGTGTTTTTTAATCTATGTCATGATCATAATATTATATACTGCAAGAAAATCAATTTCATAGCTGCAATCTATCTTCCTGAGACCTAGGAAAGTACATTTTAAAGCTTTTTTTTACATTACATTTAATTGTCTTGATTGAAAAATCCATAATGCAGCAGCATTTTTGAAGTAAAACTGTCAAACCTTTGTCCCCTACAGAGGACACAAATGCATCGTTGGGTCTCAGGAGGATAGTTATTATGAGTTAAACACCAGAATTCTATCACATTGAACATTTCTCAGTTCAACAAAAGTATAAAGTAAAGTGGGAAATGCTCAGTGTAACATGATAAGAGCATTTTGGCATTTAAAGTATAATGGATATATGGAGTACAACTATAAAAGTGACAACCTTACACAGTATTTAATCATTAAAATGCAGTGCCGAATGTTATAAAAGTCGATATATTATCTCCACAGGACAGAACCCTGTTGCTGGTGGATAAACTCTACTAAACAGCTGAGTTATAAATTAAACATAGTAGCCTAACAAGCTGAAATAACCTCACTTCCATAAGTAAACTCTGAATGACATGTTTAGTAAAACGTTGTCTTAGATGTGTGAAGCATTATGAAACACTGGACTGTTACGGGCCTCTTGAGCTCTATAACTTTCTAGGAGGGGGGGTATGCTCAGTGGATTGGAATCAGCTGTGACATTTAGCATAAATCAGAGTAATAAAATTCGCAAAAAACACACGAATCCTTCCCTTGCTTTCTGTGAAATCACTGCAGAATCAATAAGGTCATTGTATTGTGCAAATGTTAGTACAGAGTAGTGCGCAGCGACAGAACAACAACAGAGTAAACAGTTTTTCTGTGTGTGTGTGTGTGTGTGTGTGTGTGTGTGTGTAGTTTCTCTGCCCTCATCCCTTTAATCCTCAGAAACCATATTAATGTCTTTTGAAGATGAGTTACACCCCCTGTTTCTACCTGTGAACATGAAAGATTCTACGGCAGCAGAGGAGGGATGTGCTGGGGGCTGATGGGAGAAAGACAGAGACGCAGGTAGACAGAAAGACTGAGAGAGAGAGAAAGAGAGAGAGAGAGAGAGAGAGAGAGAGGGAGGAGGGGGATAGAGACGGATTGATTTCCACCTCCAGCAGCTTCAGTTCAAAGCCAGCCAGCAGACTTCAGAGGCTCGGCAGGACCCGGCATGTCCCCAGCCGGGCCGAGCTGCCTGTCTGCGGGCAGGACTTCCCCCGGGGGCCCTGGGGCCCGGGACAGTCAGGCGGCACCGAAAAAACAATTATGCAGACAGGAGAGAAAGGTGTGCAAGGTCACGAGCACATGTAGCCAAGAAAAGACACTATCCCCCCCATGAGAGTTTAGAGTTTGCAGCTTTAAAGTTTTTACCTCTTTGTGTTTTTCAGTCAGATTCACACTGATCAGAAACAAGAGGATGAAGTCTGCGTTTTGTTTTGTTGGTGTATGCACGCGCAGGATTCATACCTCACGTTTGTCACAGAGCAAGTCAGGCTTAAACTTTAAAGCAAGTGATGTGAGAAACAATTTCTTCTACCTTGGGGTAAAACCTTTGCACTGACATGTAGCGTATACTTTCACATAAGCTATACAAGTTTTTTTGGTTGTAATACACAAGCTGCAGCCTGGTTTCAGAGGGGACACTGTTGTAAATAAATGCAGCAGAAATAGACAATAGTTATGTGTTATTACGCACTTAACAATAAATTATAACTCTCACACGGCCTATACTTTAGTCAGTCACATGTACATTAAAGTATATGGGTGTAATAACATGTGATCTGTTGTGAAAATGATGTGTTTGTGATTATTTTTGCACAAAAAAAAATTAAGTTAAACTAAATATGAATGTTTCTTTTCACATGCATCCTATGAGTTAAAATGTCATGCATCACAAACCACATCAGCTCATGCTTATTTTTTCTTTTTTTTTCTTTTAAGTAAAATCCTGTAGGTAGCCTATAGAAGTTTTGTTTGGCGGAATAAGTATTGCTCAGGAATTTCCCCAAAGTCTTGCAGCAATCCGTCCTTGCATTCCTGAGAGCGGAGGTGATCAGACGTCTTACCTGGAGCTCAGAGAGGGGGGCACGCTGGTGTGGTTTCTCCTGGGGGATCAGCTGGAGGTCGGTCAGTCCTGCTGCTGCCGGTGGTCGGGGTTCAATCTGTGGCGCGGTGTCGGACGAGCATCTCCGAGGGACTGGATGGGGGTCTGTGAGTTTGGACTCCGCTCCAGTCGGACTTGTGTCAGACTCCACATTGGTGCGCGTCGGTGTGTCTGCAGGCTCCTCCCACAAGGAGGAAAAAAAGAGGAGGTTTCCCCGCCCTGATCCGGCCCGTAGCTCAGGTAGACCCGTGCAGACCGGGACGGGGAATGGGGTGGAAAGAGGCGGGTCAACGACGCCATCTAGTGGTCACATGGAAGGGAGCACATCCCAGGTAGAGAATGACCTTCAAGTCTGTGGGAATATGGTTTATAAGCAGGGTTGTTAAACATATGGTCCGCGGGCCAAAACCGGCCCCACAGTGGGTTCAGTCCGGTCCACAGGATGAATATGAAAAGTATATGTAAAAAAAAAAAAATGCACAGAAGACATTAAAAATTTAGTAAGTTATTAGTTTTGATCTGCGGTGTGCAGCAGCTACACTTCATATAATAGAATAGAATAGAATAGAATAGAATAGAATGCCTTTATTGTCATCACACACAGTGTCATGAAATTTCGAGCTTCCCCATAAAGTGCACACATACATATAGAGTAAATTGAAAAAGTATATAAAAAAAAAAAATACAATATACAAAAACACTACAGTATATACAATATGAAAAGAACACCTAGTTGCTATATACATACAAAAATTGTGTAGATCCTGAATGGAGAATACAAACAAAATGAAACACAAGATAAAACCCGGTAGGCAAAAACAAGGGCAGTAAAGTAGCTAAAGTATTCATGGGGTCATTAGCCCTTTTAGCACCTTAATAGATATATTTATTAAAACACATGGTCTTTTTTTGTATATTTTTGTCAATAATTGTGTCAGAAACTGCCCTGTGTATAAATAATTTTCTCCCTTTTTCCCAGGAGAAGTAGAACTTTCAAAATCTGTCAAGTATTTACTATTCTTATGCAATTCAATTTAAATTAAAAATTAAAATGACGTAATTCCATTTAATAAAATTAACTTGTAACTAACTCTGGTGCAAAGCATCTCTTCACTTTGAGATTAATGTTTTTTTTTTTTTTTTCCATTGGTCCTAACAAATAAACATTAAACTGAACAGATCTAAATATTATTAAAATTACACTTATTTTTCTTAAGAAATTTCAGGTTGTTATGTTTATTCACGTTTTTTTTGAAGGGATGCTTTTCATAATGTAATCTTACTTTTTTTTTTGCAACAAAACGAAAAGAATAAAGTGAAGTTGTTATTATTTATAAGCTGTTATGTGCTATTATTTTAGTGGTCCGACCTGACTGAGATCATATTTGTCTCTATGAGGCACATGAACTAAAATAAGTTTGACATCCATGATATGTACAGCACTGTGCAGACGTCTTAGAGCACTTTTATATGCTGTTTTTATAATGAGCTTAATATCTATTTATCAGTCTCTATATTAAAATCCAACAAAAGATAAAAGATTTGTTAAATCTCACTCATCTGTGAAGACTTCAAGATATGTTAATGATGTTTTTAAGGGTATTAAATATGACTTTTCTGCCACACAATGATTCATATTTCAATTAAATCAATTAAATATTTCCAACAAATGACATAAATTACACATATATGCAGCACAGTTAATTTTATTTTCAGTATGTATTGATTTTCTTTACAGTGCAAACATAAATCAGCAAGATGACACTATGTTACATGGAAAAATATTGATCAGGAAAAGGTGTGGGCTGGAGCTATGTTTTATTTTCCATTACACATGTACTTATTAAAGAAAATCAGATGTTTTTGACAACTCTGAAAGAAAAATATCCCTACAGTTTCATGGACATCAGCTAGCAATTTATGCATATAAAACAACAATAATAAAATAAAACAAAACAAAAAACTACTTTCAAAGTGTTTTGCATTGTGCATCAGTATTTTATTTGTTCGGTTTTCTTATAATAGTGCTTCCATATGAGCTATAAACCATGAAATAATAGAATTTCTCAAAAATATTCTGCAGTTGTGTTATAGACCTGGGCAAACTGAGTCTAATCAGATCAAAACACGTGAAACTATCAGTATTTTCTATCATCCTTACAGTCATTTTCCATCTTATTATATACTTTATTATCTATATTTCCACTGAAGTTACTTTCAGGCAGAGGAAGATTTTCTTTTTTTCCGCAGATTTATTCTGTGCAAACTGAAAATGCTTTCATTCATGAGGTTTATTTATTACTTTATCACATTCTTTTGTTTGGCGATCTGACATTTCAATTTCATGGTACTTATACAATGTCAATAAAGCCTATTCTATTCTATTCTATTCTATTCTATTCTATTCTATTCTATTCTATTCTATTTATACAAGTCAGTCATCACCTTTTTGACCTGGTGCAATAATTACACAATCCTAATTATACTTTATAGAGAAGAGAAGAGAAGACTTTATTTATCCCACTGTGGGAAAATTTCACAGTTAACAGTAGCAGCATACATACAAAAAGTAGAAAGACCACAACCACCAAGTGAAAAATGTGACAAAAATAAGAAACTAGAATGGCACTCAGTAGAGCGCAGACCTCTGCCAAGTGGGGGGGAGGGGGTTTGCACTTAGTCCCTCATTTATTTGGACAGCATTTTAAGATTCTGAAGTCCATGGACTATATGAGAAAACA
>JAPSES010000019.1:10976508-10988099 GCA_029822895.1 Maxillicosta whitleyi | reverse complement strand
TGAGTTTAATTAATACAACCAGAGGAGCTGCATGTGGATGGGAGAAGTGCGGAAAATACTGGCAAACTCTGATCGCGTTTTAAAAAAAATATTCACAATCACAATTTACATTAATCTAATCGCGATTAACACTTTAATATTCCCAGCCCTAATAACAATCTTTCTCAACCATCACTTCTATTCCTCTGATGTGGTTTTTCCACTGACAGTACCAGACTTGGCTTTGTTGGACTATCAGTTTTATTTTTTCATCTGTTAATGGAACCACCTTTGCCATTCGAAGCAGCAGTACAGTCATAACTTATATAATCTTGTCGATCACATAACCAGAATCATCACCGCATCAATATGCAATGTGTCATCATGTCACAAGACACAGGATGCAGAACCAAGCTGGTGGGAAATATCCATAAACGTTGAGCAAAAATGTACACACATATTTAAGCGTTAACCATCTTCTCACTTGAAACAAACCGTAATCTAATGTTAAATTCAATGTTAAGTTTAAGCCTTCTCTACTGTTGTTTCGTGTGTAGCCACAGATGCACTGAGGATGACGTCACAGTATTTTACAATGCATTGTAGAGAAAACATCTGCAGTGGAAATGCAGTGCGACACTGCCCAAACCAAGCTGAGCCATGCCAAACCTAGCTGGTACTGGCAGTGGAAAAGGAGTGCAAGCATCTGATAGAATATTTACCTGCAGACACCCTATCCTCTGCCATCACATTTTTTGGCAGGAAGTTTGAGCCTTCAGCCAATAGCAGCAATGTGCAGAGTGTAGAGGATGTAACAATAGCCCCTTTTTCACAGCACTTCTGTTACGGGAATATTTCACCTTTATTCCAGAAAGACGTCTGCGTAAAACGAAACTGTGTGATCATTTGGTCCCTTTATCGTGGCTCTGTTACGCCTCTGTAGGTAGGAACAAAGCTGCGATGAAGGTGGAATCATGATTCTGGAACACTATGTAAAAGGAACACCTTTCGTTCCGCAACCAAGGTGTGAGGTTTTCATGATGTATCGTGTGTACGACCTGGGCCGCGTACAGTAAACAAACATGTCAACGCGATGAAAGATCAGCCAACTGTTAAGTGGGGGTGTAAGAAAATATCAGTTCTGCAATATATCGCGATATTTCATTTCACGATACTGCATCGATATTAAAACAAATAATGTATCGATATTTTTAGGTATTTATTCAAATGCAGATATGGCAGCAGTTCATTTTATTTTTCTTTATTATTTAGGCTATATTTTCTTTATTATTATTATTTAACAGTGTTTTATTAAATAATGGTTATTTAAAGCATCTTAAAAGCAGTTTTTACTGGCTGGATTGCACAAAAATAATATTACGATGTTAGTTATGAACTAATAGAATATGAACATTTGAGCAGGATCTTAAACTCTGACTGTAAAACAACAAACAAAAAATTGCCTTTTTAACAGTATCATGATATATCGTGATATATCATATCGTGATACTAGTATTGTGCTTTGTATCATATTGCCAGATTCTTACTGTTGAGAGGTTAGCCACACCGCTATGCTTGGGTCATTTCTGATTCGTAAGTTATCCCTCACACTATACACTGCGGTGCGTCACTGCCCCTTTGATTCTGGAATGCAGGTCCGCTGTGTAAATGTCTGTCTCACTGCTGTTATACCTTTGGCTGTGGAAATCAGTCAGTAATTGAAAAAAGGTGGGATCACCCTCTAACCTTTTTTCCGGGATCTCTGTGTTATAGTACCTAATTCAGTGGTCCCTCACTATAACGTAGTTCACCTTTGGTGGCCTGCGCTAATTTTTTTTTTTGTATAATTTTGCATGCTTTTTTTTTTTTTTTTTTTTTGAGCACACATTGTGTTCTGCATTCTCTAAGGGACTGTAGACCATTGACAATCAATCTCCACTGTATCCTGTCTCCTGTACAGTACAGAATGCTTGCCAAATTTACATATATTCTGTCTCTAGCAGTGTGACTCTGAAGTGCTGTATGTCTGCAAGTTTTCCCCTCGACAAAACCCACAATGTCGACGAAACGTTCTGCACCGAGAAAGGAGAGAAAGATGCTAACCATCGCTCAAAAAGTTGGACTTGTGGACATGCTGAAGGAAGGTAGACGTTAAGGGGCGGTAATAAAGTGTGTGGTGAGGGGTTTTACAGCCTTAAAACATATATGTGTAAAAAATAAACCCACTACTTTGCAGATTTCACCTATTGTGGGTTATTTTTAGAACGTAACCCCCATGATAAACGATGGACCACTGTATAAAATCTGCTATTTGCACTTACTGCAGTATTCTTAGTGTGGTGCACTTCTGTCTGAGAAACAAGTTTGTTTTTATCTGGTAAATTAAACACAGAATCCTCTTAGAAAATGTTTTATTTGTCTATATTCCCCACATTTTTTTCTTGCATAAGCTGCTTGCTGTCCTTATCCACTCTATTTCTAGCTTCACCTTCACTGCTGTCATCCTGAAAGCAAATATTTATTTACAGTCACCAAGTGAGAAATGTTACATAACGAACCTTAAAAGTAACTTGTAGAGTTTATAGGACGAGGCTTGAAGTGTATTACCTTCTTTCCACTGATCAACCAATCACATTAAAGGTAAAGAGGTGTCGGGCACATTATTTGATTTCTAAAAAGGCTGTGTGAACAATAGGTTACTGTGCTCAGTGTATGCTCATCGGTCTTCTGTACGATTTTTTTTTTTTTTTGTAATCCAGTAATTCACTTTAATCAGTTTTAGATGCACATGATCCAGATTGGCTTGATATAATCCCATTTAAGTCCAGTATTATCTGGTTCAGACCAGTTTAGTGCGCACAGCGATGGTGTGAAGGGGTTTTTGGTCTCAGTGGGAGACAGATCCTGGCCCTCACCGTCTCTCCGCATGAATGAGGTTATGATTGACCTGCTAAGTAGACAGATGGAGGAAGGTGTGTGTGTCTGCATGTGTTCGTCTGTAACAGCAGTAGCCTCCCCAGGCTTTGTGGTTTTGGCCAGACTACTCATTCACACATACACATACGCTCAAACAAGCACAGGATTACTTATATATATATATATATATTTAGTTCCTCCACAAATGTTTCTGCTTCAGATGCTCCATACAGATGTATTTGCTTTGTTTATATATGAGGTTAAACCCAGCAGGTTGTATGTGTGAGAAACAGATGAAAAACAAGTAAAAGTCACTGCCCCTTAGTCTGACTGAAGCACAATTATGGCCACAATCGGCTCCACACTATATATTTTTGGCAGCGTGTCTGTGTGAGGCCCTGGAGTTGAACTCGTTTTAGTTTGTGTTTCAGTCTGTTTATGCAGGAAAAGGCTGTGGTTGTTGCACAGACATACATTCAGGGACCAAAACGGAAAAAATAAAAATAAATAAAAGAAGCAGAGTGACGAAGGTTTGGTTTAATGACCTAAACTCACTGCTTTCTCTCTCCCTCCATGTCTCTCTCCCTCTGTCTCTGGAGCCTCGCAGCTGCTCTCAGCTGTCCTATGGTAATGATGTCAACAAGCAGCTGCTCCCAGTGATGACATCGCAACTTCCCCACTCCACCCTTCTCAGACGTACACCCACATCGCACTGTACATTGAGATGTTTACCTGTCCCCTGCACTTTGCAAATTTTAGCGTTTTCTTCATTTAACAGTACAAAGTTCTCTTGACAAATACAGTGCTGTGCAAAAATCCTAGTTTTTTATTTACTTTTATTTATTTATTGCAATTTGAAACATGTCAAGATGTTTGGTTTAATACAGTATTTAATGTATTTCTCAGTTTCTCTATTAAAGATCCAATCTGGATATATGTGAAGTATATAGAGCAGAAAAACAATGTTTGAGTTTGTTTCTAAGTGGTAGTGTTTTGGCCCAATCCCAATTCAGCCCCTTACCCCTACCCCTTTGCAGCTCTGTTTCAAGGGTTAGTGCAAAGGGCGGGGCTGTAAACATTCTCCTATGAAAATGGGACAACACTTTGTGACCTGTTAACGTCATCAGTAGTTATCGACACCGCTATAAACAGATGTGACAACTGTTTCTGAAAGTATTCTCCATGCCGTCAGCAGCTGTAACTGTGTGTGTTCCACGGGCTTTGTTCATCGTTTTTGCGGCTATTAACTATAAACTGCAAACATGTGATCTATAACACATAAACGACATTAAACGGACAATGAAGTGATTAAGTTGTTTACGAGGAAAGTAGTAACATTTGTGCGTTTCTTTCATCGCTGCTGCACGTTTTGGCTGCGTTTAGTTACATCTGACCAATGATCCGAACGGAATCATGTGAAACTCCTCCTACCCCTTTGTTCGTAGTGCGGTCCTGGAAAATCGACATTTCAAGGGCCAAACAGCCCTTCGCCATAGTCCTTCCCATCTGTCTAATTGAGAATCGGGAGGGGTAAGAGTAAGGGGTGAATTGGGATTCAGCCTTAGTGTGACCTTTGTACTTAACATGTCTTTAAACCATTTTGTTCAGACAATATGAGATTTATTGCATTAATTTTTGGAGGCTTTATATCTGTATATGTTGCTTTTTGTCATGGGGTTAGAGGTCGCACTAAATAGTCACTTTAACCTTCAGAACCATTTAGTTCAGTTTGCGTTTCTTAAAGTTGGGCACATTTCCCCTGTGTTTTCTTCTTATATGTGACGGAAAGACAATGAGAAATAAATAGATATGCTTTTTTTTTTTTCATCCCTGCAAAAATAACAAAGCTAATGGTGGCCTGAGGTTTTTGCACAGTCTTGCATTTTCAAGATAGTTCTCATATTTCGCAAGAGATAAATATCAACGCTTTAATTTTTCAGTGAGAACAGACAATATACTGTCAGGTCTATGTAGTGACACAAAGGTAGTGGTGTTGCCTCGTCGATCTGACATCAAACAATCAACACGTTGTTATAATATGGACTCATAGCTTTAATTCAAGGAGTTTAACGAAAATATTCTATTCTAGGCCTAACTGTTCACCAATTAAAGCCATTTTAAAACAAATAACCTCTGTTTTCAGCGGCTCCAAAGTAAGTGGATGAAGTAATCTGTGTGATTCTGTGGAAAAAAAGCAAAACTGCCCAAAATCCATGTGCTCAGTGGGTCATTGCAAGTCTAATCTTATGCAATATCATAACAGCAAAAATAAATACATGATGTGCTTATAAGAAAACCTGCATCAGCGATAACGTTTTTACCAAAATCTCATAAACTGATTACCGTGTGTTTTCAAAAGCCCTTAAATGAAGCCCTGGAGACTGAATCCGTGTGTAGTTTCACTCCAACCCCAAGCTCAGTCGGCTGATATCCGTCCTAATCCAACCAACCTGACAGGCTCCAAACCTTTAAAGTGTCCCCCTGGTCCTGTCGTCATTCAGCTGTCATTTCTATGTCGTTGGCCTTTTCCAAACCCTCCTCCACTCCTTTACCATCTCTGACGGTATTACATCCTCAGCTTCATTTATTTATTTATTTTACCAATATTACCTTCTGTTTCTTTATTTTGTTTTTGGTGCTATGACCCCCCTCAACAAAAAAAATCTTCATTAGAAATATGAAAATAGTTACTGTAACTACAAATTTATGAAAAAAAGCAGTATCTTACACTGTAAGCCCAGATAAGTTTAATTTACTTAAACAATTTTTTTAAGAAAAGCGGTTGCCTTAAACAAAATTAAGTAAATAAAGATAAAAATAAAGTACATTTAACTTAAAAAAAAAATTGTAATGTCGACTGTTTTCCATAGTTATTATTGCTAAATATTTGTACTTAAATTAACTTGGAATTTAGTGCATTGACTTTAAATATTTAAATGTAATAATCATACAAAGCAGTTGATATTGCAAAATAATTCAAGTTAAAAGTACTTAAAAAGTTGATTAATAATTACTTTGTTTTTTTAAAGCAACCACTTTTCTCAATTTTTTTAAAGTAAATTCAACTTAACTGGGTTTAGAGTGTATGAGCTAATGCTAATTTCCTGCTAATCCCTAAACAGCATTTTTGCTACAATAACAGAATAAGTAGTTTCAACATGCTGTGGGATCATGGGAATTGTAGTTTCCGCCATCATTGTCTTTAAACATCTGCCTGAAATCATTTTTACACATAAGCAAACATATTAAAGTTTTTCCTGCATTATTTATATTAATATATACTCACATTGTGTCAGTTTATTCTAATGAAAAGGACATGAGTACCATTTTCAACTGCATTCCAGACAACCCGTAACTCGTGTTTTTCCAACCTTCTACCAGTGAAAATGCACCGGAGTGGAACTCAAACCTGTGTCTCGTACTAGATCGATGTTCTCTCAGTTCCAAACTCTGATGTTACGTAGCTTGTGAAACGACAATGGCGTCTCCCATGAATGCGAAGTTATGCCAATTTATTTATTAAAACAAGGTGTCACTCTAACATATTTTTCCACAAATGTTATGAATAATCAACAGCTGCTCTAGCGTTTGGACGAGACTAAATTAATACCAAATACATATTCAAATATCCAAATAATGTAACGTAAAAGGTATCACAGCTTCTCCTGCCTTATGTGCTGAAGCGAAGAACAAGCACCTCTGGGATAGAAATGATTATAAATGAACGTAAGCACTATAAGTTCCTTTTTCTCAGGCAGTTTGGTATGACTTGCATGGTACGTTACAAAATCGTGAGTCGCTGTTTGAATTTGTAACTTACAGACTCCAAAACCTGTCTGGAACGCATCATAAGTCCCAACATACGACTGTGGAACAAACCTATATTAAAATAATTAAATCAAGTAAAGACAGTACACTTCAATAGCACCACAACAATATTTATTAGCAGCTTTCACAACTTAACTGGAGGGATTAAAAATAATAAATAGTGCCTGATAAATGAGTGGGCGGGACACTGATCAGACCACAAAGTGATGCCTACTGACGAAAAGACGGCTGCTTCACAGCCAAAATAAAATATTTCTAAATTAATTACATTTCTTAGATATTAATTTAAAAAAAAAGAAACAGCCACGACCCATATTTAATCGGTCTATTTCTATCTTTTAAATATTCAGAAGCAGGCTCTGTTCTTTTGTAGTCTATTGTCTTCCTGAAATGTACGTGTTTTTAACAACCCATAATCAAGTCTTATTTAGTGTCACTTTATTTAGTCTCATGAAATATAGAGGGTTTTACATTAATTTGTAGCCTGGAAATAATATTCCCAGCCTAATAAACCCCTCAGATTGTCAGTCAGTGACATGGTTAAATATGTTATAAATGACTCAATGATACACAAAGAGACTAATGATAGTGAAGACAAAAAAAAGACTAATGATAGTGATTAAACATGATGATGACAGAAAGCCCATTGTCTTTGAGGAGTCTTCGGCTGTTAGTGAGTTAGTAGACATTATGTTTTTTTGGCAGGGGGGGGGGGTATTCGAAAACCTTGAGGCCAGATTGTACTTAAGATGTGTGTGTTTTAGTTGTAAGGATCTCTCTGGATTTAACGTTTGAGGATTCACCCCTATCACCAGGCTGATTGGAAAGGCTTCCTGCAACCATCTGCCTTCTCCATCTGACACCGCGGCCCACTCCTTGCTTTTCCCTTTCTTTTTTTACACCCAGTCTTCCTCACTCGTGCATTTCTTCACACTCCTCCCCCCATTACTTCCTGAAATGTTCTCCATAGGATATCTGCACATTATCCTACAGTTGCGGTCCCGTGTATTAGGGTGTTGTGTAATTTACATTCCATTCCAGGCGAGTCTATGCTTGGTTTCCCACAGAGGACGTCGGTTCATTAGCATATTTTTGACCATTATCGAGGCAATGGGGGATGAAAAAAGTCTTGAACCCCTCTGCATATTCCCTTGTGTGCAAAGGTTCAGTAGATAAACTCCATCTGCCCTGACTTCTTCCACAGTAACTCGCTCCGATGTGGTCTTTTTATTGGCTAATGTTGCATGTTGTTAGAGTCAATTAAGACTTTTGCTCTTCTTACTCAACCTCTTTTACTGATCCACTGAGGGGGTTTTGTAATTTAATACAATATCAACAAAGGTTGTGCTCGAAACCCATGTGAATTTGACTCTTGATTTTCACGAAAATACCATATGGTTCATACGGTGTTTTGGCTTTTGTTTACCAATAGACAACTGCAATACAGCAATTCATTTGTCACGTACGTTTCTCAGTAACAAAACAATTAAATAGCCAGATGTTCAGAAATGTGTTCTCATCGTGTGACTGTACCAATACCATCCGCCTTCTACGACCACTGTATTCTTTATCATCACGAGTGACTCTTATCTAGTTCCTTTTAAACACTGGCTCCTATCAAATTCATTTTTCCTCTAGTTAATTCATCTAGCTGCTTTATTATAAACTCTAATCTAGTTTTTTTTTCATTAGGCATGACTCTTATCAAGGTCCTTGTCTTGCGGGTGCTTCGAAGAAAAATGAAAAGATGTAGTAAATTACAGATCGGCAGCCTTCAGCCTTCAAGGCCTGCCACATATAGTGTTCCCTCCCATGTGTATTAGTAGAATTGACGTTCCTGTTCGGGGGGTTTCACAGCTCTGCATGATGATGAGAAGTCTTGACTGAGTGTGCGGAAGTGAATTTGGTGGATTTATAAATATTCTTGGGACTAGACATTGAAACAATGATGATTATTAGTGGTTGTACAATGGCAACAGGACATTTTAATGTTTAGGACATTAAGCCTCTCAGCATAACACGGCATTGAGGGGGTAAAAGTGAAAAACAGTAATATATCATTTTTTTTTAAAAACTTTAAAAACAGCATAGAATTAACTAGATTTTATATAGTTATGTCATGCTCACTTCTGGATTTATTGGTTTGCGTCATCATTTAGCGTTACCTCCGCCAGGGAGATTATGTTTTTGCCGATGTTCGTCTGTCTGTCTGTGTGTCTGTTAGTAGGTAAGTTAAAAAATTATGGACGGATTTTGATGTAATTTTCAGGATTTGTTGGCAATGACACAAGGAAGAAATGATTAACTTTTGGGGGTGATGTGGAAGAAATCGTGGATTCTGGATCACTTTGAAGTTTTCGTTAACATTGGGGTCAATGGGGCCAAACATTTTGTTTCTCAGTATCTCAGATAATTATTGACCAAACCTAATGAATTATATTTTTGACTAATTTATAAACTACAGAAATGATGAACTTAACATTTAAACAAGTAATAAACACTTACACAAGTAGAAAAGCACTTAGAGCGCAAACCTCCGCCAAGCAGCACAGTTCAAAAATAAAAACTTAATAAAATAAAAACAACGGTGGTCTAATAATTTTTCTGCGACTGTAAAACCCACTTTTTAATGTTGCGTCCTCTCGGGGGCTTAAGTTTTAACATGGAAACTAATGATCTACTTTGCATTCCTTCACGCCGCTGTAACAGTGAGATCAACTTGTGAACTTTGTTTCCGTTTTTGCATTTAGTTTGTGATGGACGGTTTGCATCCCCATCGTAGACAGACTGACAGACTGACTGCAGACAGCTGCAAGCTCGACTTCAGCACTCAAGACTCAGTGGCTCCATGTGAGAGAGAGAGAGAGAGACCTAGAGTCATGAAACGGAGAGAGAGAAACAGACAGAGAGAGATGGGAGGTAAAAGTAGAGGATCAGATTTCTCTCTCCATCACTGAGGTGTTATCTGACCCAATGTGGCCTGTTACATCTGTCCTACTTGCCTCCTATCTCTCCATCAATGTTGAATCTCTCTCTCTTTCTCTCTTTTTTACTCATGGTCGGCCTCTCTCATCTTCCCAGCAGCCCCTTCTTCTCATCTGGCCCACTTCCCAATGACACCCCCTGCAGTGCTTGAGCGTGCCGATGTGTGTTTGTGTAAGAAGGATCATTTCTGACTAAGATGTTTGCCAAAATAAAGGTTTAATCTCCTTAAAGAAGAATTATAACTTACACACACACACACCAACATACGTCCACAGAGCTTATCTACTGCTTATTATCATCAAATCCAACTATTTTAAAGCAGTAAATCCGCTATTCATTGTGGCCAATTTCAGCGACTCCTGACAAAAATAACACAACTGCGCACACGATCTACGTATTCACCGTAGTTCTTTACAAAGGTCACACTCGTTGCGAATATATAGCTTCCAGTTGATGTTGTGTTATTTCGGTTCTCGTATTTCATGGCTGGAAATCCAAAGAGATCAGGCAGATCTGTTCGTCTGACATAATGCGGACTTGGCTACAAGCTTGTGCATATGTGAGCGTCTATGGATTTATAACAGCTTACAATGGTTTAACCCTTTTTGGATGCTTCCCTCATCCTCTTTCTCCTCATTTTAATTTGCTGTCGGTCTGCAGAGGGGGTTAAGTAGCGAACGGCGCGTTATTATGCAATGAAAGCAACTGTGTGTTCGCGATTTGACATGGCATCACGGCCCAGAAAACACACTACACGAAGGAGTAATTGAAACGAAAGAATGATCATTAAAAAAAAAAACCCAAAAAACAACAACTGTTCTGTATTGTATTCTTGAGAGGCCGGGAAATCTCATGTTACTACTGCTGTTTTTTTTTTTTTTTTTCCCTTCTGTCAAATGGAACCAATGCAGAGAAAGACTACATCCAGCGCCTGTTCTTGAAAAACGCAAATACTGTAAATATTTGATGATCGATATATAATTCAAATCCCTATGTGATGAATTATGCATTGTCTGGTGGGATTTGATGAATATTTGTCTTTGTTACTGATAGCTCTCCTTCCAATCTCCAGCCACTGAACTAACTCCCTGTATCTGTGCATGATGTGGAAATAATCAAACACCAGATTCAGACAGAATATTGAAGTGCGACCACTTGCTAGACACTTTCAACATAAGAGAATTATGCATAGGTCCTTAGAGAAGTAAATTGTACACTACTGTTTAATTATTTAACAAATGTGTATTTATATCCCAGTAATTATATATATATTTTTTAATGTTTTTGTATTTATGATTAAATTCTGCACTTCTTTTTTTTTCTTTCTGGTGAATGATCAGTAGAGGACACCAATTAAATTGCCCTTTTACTATGGTGCAAAAAAAAAAAAAGGAGTTTTCATTTTACATCTTTTTGCTCCATTTATCATCTGCACTTAGAAAACATTGCATTAATTGCCTGGAGTGTGTTATTAAATAGGTGAACGGGAACGATGCCAACTATGGCTGCTTTCACACTGCATCTGATACTTTCACGCTACACATCACATCATTTTTTCTTTTTTTTTTTTTACCTCTGCCAAGGAGGTTATGTTTTTGCCGGTGTTTGTTTGTTTGTCTGTCTGTCTGACTGTTAGCAACATAACTCAAAAAGTTATGGACTGATTTTGATGTAATTTTCAGGATGTGTTGGCAATGGCACAAGGAAGAAATTACTAACTTTTGGGAGTGATCTGGAAGAAATCCTGGATTCTGGATCACTTTGAAATTTTCATTGGGGTCAATGGGAACAAAAAATTAGTTTCTTAGTATCTGGGTTAATTATTGACCAAACCTAATGAAATTTTCAGTAAATGTTCGCTCTGAGACAAGGAACAGATGATT
>JAPSES010000019.1:10964610-10976408 GCA_029822895.1 Maxillicosta whitleyi | reverse complement strand
TGAACACTGAGGCTGATTCAGGTCATTTTTATATGTAAATCATATTATTTTTTATGTGTTAATTAAAACAGGACATGATACTGTGTGATAGTAGATGTTTTTCTCCAAAAAACAGTTTGTAAAGCTGTCAAACTTAAAAATATGCTGTACCTACTGTCTGAAACAGGGGAGGGAGGGGGAGGGGGGGGGTCCAGATCCAGGGGGCAACGGTAGAGAAGGTTCAATCTCCCATGGTCTGAAGTTTGGTTCTGGTTCTGGGTGGGGAGAAGGTGGTTGGTGCTGTGGGGCTGGAGGATGTGTGGGGGACAAGGAGGTCCATGAGGTAATCAGGGGCGTTTCTATGGATGCACTTGAAGGTAATGAGCGTTGTCACATGGTTTACTCTGAAAGGGATTGGTCAGCAGAACTGGAGCAATGTGTGTTCCTGTTTAGGAGTTAGTGTGAGGGTTCTGGTGGTGCTGTTTTGAATAGACTGAAGTTTTTGGAGCTGTTTCTGGGGGGATCCCATAGAGGAGGGCGTTGCAGCAGGGGAACTCTGAGGAAACAAAGGCATGGATGAGCTGTTACAGTGAGGGAAGGACGGAGTTTAGAGATGATCTTCAGTTTTAAAGGGCTCATATTTTGCTGAACCAACTTTTATTAGTCTTTGGTTTATTTATTTGTGTATTAGTGGACCCTAACAGTTTAAAAAAAACAATTGTATTTGAACCCTCCGGGTGCTGTGACACTGTTATTATATTTAATCCAGTAAAATTTACTTGTTAATTTGTTATTTTTATAGCTAGTTATGTCACGGCATTTGCACAAATACAGTCCAGACTTCTGACGAACATTTCTCCGAATACAACATAATTGTTTATCAGCAGCAGTGGTTGTAGTAAAAACTGAAAATATGCCTAAATTTCGAGCCGTTCACCTAAAATGTTCAGTTGTTGGTTGTATTAACAAGCACAAGTAGTTGAACGGGACAGAAAGCACAAAAGTCTACAACCTAGAGGGGGCGGCGCTTGAAATGGCTAATTTGGATTTAAAGGGCCAGCGCTGAAAACGACCTTTCTGGTGTCATTAGTTACAAATGGTGTTGAAGATGGACCTGTGGAGTTGAATTAATGAAGAATTCAGAGCCAAGCAGAACATTTACAGTTTATGTAGAACACAGGGAAATGTTCTAAAATGTATAATTCCATTAAAAAACAAACAAAAAGACGGTAAACACAGGTATTTGATGTGGGATTCAACGCCAAGGTATGATCTGGTTGGAGAAGGAGATAGAGGCGGACTGCAGCTGGTGTGGGGGGGTGCCAATCAAGATGGCCTGGGTCTTGTTACTGTTCAGGAGGAGGAATTTTCGGTTCGTCCACACCTTTATCTCTTCAAGGCAGGTGGTGAAGGTGGAAAGTGGAGGTAGGTATGTGAACGACGATGGTACAAATGCTAAGGAGGAGGAGGGGTTGGAATGGGCCTTAAGGTAAATCATATATAGCTTGGATCTTTCTGAATATGAGGTCGGTATGAACAGCCGGATCAGAATTCATTCCACTTTAAATGGAAATTTGTCACAACTCTGCATGTTATAAAGTAGTTCAACATGAAAGCAGCAGTAAAATGAATCTTCTCATATATTCTGTATAATAGTAAAACACTGGCAGGGGCTTTTAACGGCACAATTAATATTGATAACATTTATTTTAGCTCAAAGGTACGATTTTGAACGCACAACTTGTACGTAGTCGACTCATTTCACTATGTATATTAATACTTTTACTGATCTGCACGGTTCTAACTCTACTTCTTATGTGCATGTTGCTCATGTTCACATGTTCACACTGAAATGTGATTTTCGAAAATGATCTAAACAGTCAAACAAAAAGACATAATCACATCTGAGTACAAAGGCTGACAGTGTTAACAGAGCCTCTGACCTGCGAGGGTGATGTGTTGTGCTTTATCAGCCCCAAAAAAAACAGCTTCTTTTTTTCGTGAATGTTAATTAAAGGTTCAATAGAAAGCAATGGCAAAGTGATAAAACACCCTGCAGAGATGTGAAATGACAGAAACTCAGATAGAGCTGTGAAGACACTGAGAAGTCAACTTAGTGAAGCAGCTGAACACCGGGGAGGGTTGAATGAGCTGAACAGCTGAGGATACTAGTGCGCACAGACACATGCTTACAGTCTGCTAATGGGTAAGGGTTAGTATCAGGTCATGATGAGTCAGGATAAGGTCAGAGAGGAAAGCGTGTTTTTGATATGCAAGATAATCTGCACATCCAGACTGTGTTTGCATGGCCTCAGTGACCGTTTCATCTTGCCTGTGTATATGCATGACTGCACGCGGTATATGTGTGAATATTATCCGTGTATTTCTTCCCTGTTTGTGTGCGCAGACCAGTGGCCCACCCACCTAATGTGCCACCTGATCCAGCCCACCCCTCAACCCCTAAAGTCATTACACACTGCTACCTAATCCCTCCCCGTCTCCAGTCAGCTCTCTGGGGTATTCGGACGCATGTGGGACACACGAACATGTCAGGTGTTACCCCGCATTGGCCTTAATTAGCTTAAATACCAGTAGCTTAGGATCAAAATTACGGTTTGAGTCGCGGTTAATTTAAATCGCAGTGTTTTGTTGCAGATTTCTGAGCCGCACAGTGCACACAAAATGAATCATATTAAAGCCAACAATCTAAAAATCTGCTAAAACGCCGACAGACACACTCACTATTTTTGGGCATTATGATTATAGTTAGAGTTTGGGCATAATGACAGATCATACCATCATGAGCTGCAGTCTGGGCCATCTGCTGCTCACAGTCAGAAGACAAATATCTGCATGTCTTTCTCACAGACAGCGTTGGATTTTTACAACTGGATTTTGGAGCATCCGCGTTAGAGTTGCAGAATACATAATCATTCATTATTTTTTATTTTTTTTAATTACATTTTTTTTTTTACAACTGTTCATATCTCATTTTGCTTCAGTGCATCATAATTCTGCTTATCTTCACATCATTTACAAATTTTATCTTTTTTTTTTTTTTTACCTTGTTTTTTGCTTTGTTTTGTTTTGCCTGTTTTGCACAAATTACAGCATAAATTAGCCAGACAAAGTGTTCAGGTGAATTAAGTAAGATTTTGTTGTTGCCTCGAAAATGCAAATTGTGCACCAATTATTCACTGTATTAACATTTATATTATATTCATATTTATTTGCTCAGCTGCTGAACATGTGCACTTCTGTAACCACCCAACAGAATTTAGTGTCAGATGTGGTTGTAAACTTGTTAAATGGTGCAGAATTTACAGGGAAACGGAAAAAAAAAAAAAAAAAGAAAAAATTTACCCCAATTTGTGACATGTTTAGAGGAAATAATCTTATCAGTGCTTGTAAACACCATCCATAATTTCAGCCAGATATCTTCATTAGCTTTTCAATATATTGGAAATGGAGTATAATTCTGATTTCACTGTAAAACGAGTGGGTCATAAAAAGTTCAGTAAGTCATTAGATGCATGAAATTTTTCAGCAAGATATAATTTGGCAAAAACACAAATATGGATCTTCTTTTACGGAAGTATCCCTTGTACATTAGAAGAACTCGTGAAAATTTCATGCATTTATCATGAATAGTTCAAGAGTAATAAATTATTGAACAGCATTTTCTATACCACTCGCTTGTGCAGTAAAATTAGTGTCACGCTCACCATTCAATGCCCTAGTTTCTCAAAATTAATAAGGATATGCAGCTGAAATGTTGTTTGTTTTGGTGTTTACTGCCATACAATACAATATAATATACAATAATAACCTTAATTATGAAAATATGGAGCAAGTCATAATTGGTCGGTCAGAAACATTTTCTGAAATGTAAAGAATTGTGATGAAATTGCACTTGTATGACTTAAATATGATGAAATAAATCAATATTGATGGAAAGAGAAAAAAAAGTATAAAAATAGAGCTTAAATGCTCAAATCCCCACTTCTGGTTCACACCTTGATGAGACTAAGTTGGACATTTAGAGCGACCCTACGTCATGAGATTCGTATAAATCTCTGTGGTGTTCACTCAGACTCTGACACACCTCATTCATTTTTCATTGGGACAAACTGGAGCCATAATATCACTGTATTCTGAACCGTCAGACTCGGGCAGGGGCAGTTATTTTGCTGCATTAAACTGCTGCTTCCATCGTTTTTTTTTAATTTGCTGCTTTAAAGCTGCTATAATACATTAAAACACTGTAGTGACACAACAACACAGGCTGCAGAATTGCTTATTTTGTCGGTGAACTCCGGTAGGTTTAGGAGTCCCCGGGGCTTCAGTTCAGTGGGAAAGGGCTGTACGACGGCAAGAAAAAGCGGAAAAAGTATTAAAATTATAGCATACACTTCATGAATATTTATTGTTTTAGGTATAGTACGATAACTCAAATGAATCCCCTCAGACCCTGGTAGATAACGTATAGGTGTCTCGTCATTCATGCCGTACCCCCAATTAGACTTGTCCCGATCCGATATTTGGATTGGATCGGCCGCCGATATTAGCAAAAAAATGCGTATCGGTATCGGATCGGCCAGCACGGAAAAATTCCAATCCAGACTCCCTATCCATTTTTTTTTTAATCCATCCCGGCTAAATAACTTTAAATTTTAATACATGCTCATATAGGCCGGTATCGGTATCGGCCAGTATCGGTATCAGATTGGAAGTGCAAAAACCTAGATCGGGACATCCCTACCCCCAATTAACCCCTTACCCCTACCCCTCCATTTTGTGCGTTCACATGATGAGGGAGGGGTGTCCCAATTTTTTTTTTTTCAGAACCACACTACAAATAAAGGGGTAGAAGAAATCTCCCATAATTCCGTTTTAGTCGTCAGTAAAATAAAGCAAAAAAAAAGTGCAGCAGTGTGATGAAAGAAACACACAAATGTATGTGTTTTCTTCATAAACAATGTAATCATTTGACTGACTGTCGTTTCAGTGTGTTAAGACTGCATTTGTGTGATTTGCGTTTCACAGACACAAAAAGATGCCCAAAGCTCATGCGACGGAGACAGTTACAGCTGACGGCGCGGTGAATACTTTGGGAAAACAAAGTCGTGGCATCTGTTTATAGCATCATCGATGGCTGCTGCTGATGTATGAGGGTTTTGAAGGGTTGTCTGATTTCATAAAGGAATGTTTCAACCCCCACCCCTTTCAACCCTGTTTCAAGGGTTAGTGCCAACTAAGGGGTAGGGGTAAAGGGGAGGGCCATGTGGTGAATTAGGATTGGACCTCACTATCACCCTGTTTTATGCTTCGTAGTCATTTTCAAAATCATGTAGTGGTTAAAGTTTTACCCAGTGTTACTTTAGCGTTAATTATTTCCCCGTTTGTATCCGCTGTTGCATTATAGGGATGTTTTGGGTGGGAGTGAACTGTGTCAGGAGCCTTTTTAGGACATTTAGCTCCTGCTGCACACATGATACAACCAGGTCTCACTGTTCATAGCTGCTCGTATTAGCCTGTCATGTTTGTTTAAAACCTAACATCTGCACAGTAGAGAACATTGCGTCTTTCAAATATTTTTTTTTGCGCATACGCAGTGTTTATAAATGAGCTCCCAGATGTATAATGTGCCAATTCACGCTTTTTTTCTTCCTCTTCCTACGTATAGGCTCATTACCTGAATGCTATTACACTAGACACTTTTGGGTAGTCACTTTGCATTCGAAATTCATCTTGACTTTCTCAGTATTTCTTCCCCCTAAGGACATATATTCAGTACATAAAGTTCCATGTTTTCCCAACTGCTACACTTATCCTCTTCTCCCCTGTTTTACTATTCACTGTCATCTCCTGTGGAGCTCTCTCTTTATCCTGCTGCCAAGAGAGATGCCTAACACATACATATGCACACACCCACTCATATATCTGAATAGACTTGAAACCACAAGTATAAAAGTTAATATGGGAAAGTCATCCTTCACAGAGAGGCAAGGATAGTGAAAGTGTCACAATGAGAAAAGACTGAAAAGTCAGATGAAAGTAAGAGAGAAGTTAATTGTGTCAAAGCTGCCTGATCACTGACAGGAGGGCAGGAGTTGAACTTTAAACATGCGGCCCGGGGGCCAAATCCGGCCTGCCAAAGGGCCCGATCCGGTCCCTGGGATGAATTTGCGAAATGCAAAAATTTATTAAGAATTATTTTAGTTCCCTATTGAGACCAATTCAATGCCATAATAACCTATAAATAGTCACAAATCCAAGTATTTGTCTTTGTAAATGTAGACGTTTTCATGTATTAATGGGTAGATAATAAGAAGACCTTTTAATCTAATCAAGACTATTAATAAATATTGTACAGATAGAAAAATGATGAATATCGAAGTTATATTTCACTCTTTCTACTGGTCACATACATTCACTTTGGCAATTTAGCACAAACTCAGACTAAACGTAGTGTCGACTGGATGGCTTAGTAGCCTGCAGGCTTTGGCGCAGAAGGTTGCCAGTTTAAATCCCAGGTCGGCCCTTGGCCAAAGCCCTTTACGCTATACATGCCTATACCTTGTAAGTCGCTTTGGATAAAAGCATCAGCCAAATGTAATGTAATGTAAATGCGGTGTCGTAACTCCCATCAATGTCAGAACTCTTTATTCCACACACTAATGATACCTTTAGGTCATTGTTAAATGTTTTACGCCGTAATACTACACACAGCTCCTTTAATTCCTCCCTTTCTTTTTCACTTTCTGAATTTTCTTGTCAAATAAATAGACTGCTGATCAGCGTATTATATGCCATGCCCTATCAACCGGGCCCCCCATCAGCACAACTTCTTTTTTTCAAAGGTCAATCTGTGTCTCTTGTTAAATGTGAACCTACCAATGAGAGCAGTTTGTCCTGCATGATTAATGAGCCCTACATAGGTCGTGACCTTTTCCTAAGTAACTGCGGTGATAAAAGCATTGTCGGTATGTGTGAGAGGTGGAGGTGTTATGGCCAGGGAGGTGGCGGTTGTCTATGACTTGATATATGAAGAGTAATGGCTGGTAGAGCGCTCACCTTCCGAGTACATCAAGATAGATATGGAGCAAGGTTATATGAGAGATTGTGTGGGTGTGTATGTGATAAATGCGAGCAAATGGGACAAATGAGAGCTGAAGATGTCAACCAGTCAACGGCTGGGCTACACAAAGCCCCGGCACGCTCCAGACACCCATGTTCTCTCCCACACCCACTCACGAACACACATACAGCGAGCACGAACCACAGCCCTCATTAGCATTTCAAAGTAACAAGGTGCAAGGAGCCACGAAATTATGCATTTTGTGCACTTTGAAATAGAAATTTACATAAAGACTGGAAAAATACTGTTTACTTTTCCACAAGAGAGATTTGGAACAGCCCCGTCGCTTCCACTATGTCATCGGTGCTGTTTCATTCACTCACTCAGGTTGTATTTGTGTAGTCGGTGGTATATTGTGTGCTTTAACAGCTTAAATAAACACCTGGTATGATGGTGAACTTAACAATAAATCACACAAGTATGGACAATTCAGAGAGGATTATTACTCTGGGTATTTGTACAAATGCACTTATAAAGCGTTGCTCTGTAAACTCAGCGTTTGTGCCGTGTTGCCAATAAAGCAAACGCAGATTAATTTAACTGCACAGAGGAAGGAAAAAGGAGTTGAAGATGAGCAGGAGAGAAGGGGATGGAAAGGTTAGGAGTTCTGTAGATAATACTTTGACAGAGCTCTTATTAAGATAAACCCTCCAGCCACCTCTGCAGTGGAGCTTTAGCTCTAAGAAAGACCCATCCCCTATTGTAAGGCCTGACCACTGCTTAAAGTGTGCTCTGAAAAAAAAAAACACCTTTAGTGCTCTTCATATGGAGGATTCTGCACATTATATGAGATCCTTTTTAGGTTTTAGCACTGAAATCCTATTCATGAACCTTTTAAACTGGCTTTTTGTCCTGTATTGTATTCAAACGATGCAGTGCATGAGTACTTTTTGCACTCAGTGAAGTAGAAATTAAGTGACAAATCAATGCCTGCAGTTCGACTGAAAGACATTACAGCTACAGGAGCGGAAATCATGGGGGGAAAAAAATGCCAGAATTTGAAAATGCAAGCCTTCCAGTCACAGATTTCCACTCTATATCCAAATCAAAATACTAAATTATGCAGATGATTGACAGACACAGCTTCATGCCATTATGGAAGCCATAATATAATATAGTATAATATAATATAATCAACACTATGTGAAACATAGAAGTGTCAGTCAAAAATATTTAACAGTATGAAGATGAGACAAAAATACAGATATAAATATAGATTCATTTTATTAGTCCCCAATAAAATTCACAAAAATTACATACGATGCAAACATGATGTTAAAGAAGCAACAAAACAAACCAATGTAAAAGTAAAAGTATGCAACTAAATAAATAAATAAATGCTTTTCCACTCCATGGTATCGGCTCTACTCCACTCGGCTCTTTCGCTTTTCCATTACGAAAAAAAGATCTGGCATCTGGGACCCGATACTAGTTTTTTAGTACCGCCTCAGCCAAGGTTCCAAAATGTTGGGACCGACACCAAAACATGACGTCTCGACACCTCAGACACTGATTGGTCAGACAGTTTTCTCTGTGTCCTGCCGATTTACATAAATCGGATGTAGAAGTAGACAGAGAATACATGAATCCACATGATGACAGAACAAAACTACAACATAGACCGTCACGTAGATTCAGTCTTTGGTGGCGGACGTAAAAATTCAGACGAGAAAATACGCAACAAGCGAGTTTTCGGCAACTCTCTGAGCAGACGACATGGAAGTAACGCATTGTGTTGGAATAACAAGTCGAGCTGAGACGAACTGGTTCCATGTAAGTGGAAAAGCACCACAGGAATATGAAGTAGAGTAGAGTAGAGCTGGTACCATGTAGTCGAAAAGCGCCATTAGACAGGTGGTAATAATGTTGTACTCCAATAGATGTTGGGTTGGTTGTTCTGTTGTTCTTTAGATACTTTTGGACGGTATTCACCACAAGATCTAACCCGGTGATTTAACAATTACAATTTTCGTAGTCCCTAGTCTTACCATTTTTATGCTTCTAACGCATCACCTTCAAGGTCAACATGTTCACGTCCTACATAATATATCCCACCCACTGACAGGTCCCAGGGTAATGAGATAATCTATATTAATGCCACTTTGCCCGTCAGTGGTCAGAATGTTATGGCTGATTGGTGTATGATGAAAAAAAAATCATTTTCGAATCAAAAATAATTACAAGACGAGACGTTTTCAGCCAATGTTAAAATACATGATTTTGTGGGTCGTAGATCTTGGTCTCGCTGTTCGAGAAATTGTGCTATTGCTTGTAAACCATCTTCGTGCGAGACGTTAGTGTACAGCGATTCCACATCAAAAGTGGCCAACAATACATCATCTGGGATTTGTCCTAATGATTCGATTAATAGAATCATGTCTGTCGTATCTTTAATAAAAGACGGTAAGCTTTCAGCGTAAGGTCGAATAAAATGATCGACATATTTGATTGGTGTATGATGACATGAAATCAGCACAAACTGCCCCTTTAGAACCCACACCGGCATCTTTGTCATCCAAAATAGTTTTCCAAAAATAAAGTTTTGCAGTGTGTCAATTCATGAAGCTGTACTTTCCAAAACACTTCACTGTTCAGCCTCCACAGACTAAACTCCTCAAGATACAGCATTCCCATTCGGCTGCTTTAATTAACTGATTTTCTGAGCTGAGATTTTTTTCCCTAAAAAGCTGTAATGAAGTGTTAAACGAGTGACTGTAGGCTAACTGTACACCTCATGCTGTCGATTAATCACACGTTCTGAACATGGAAGGTGTGTCTGGTGTGAGATGGTGAAATACAGACTTCTCTCATAGCAGATTTTATTACTCTCCGACAAATTACGATATAATACAATACAACACAGAATCAGATATGGCTCCCTTTCTCAGTAAAAGCATTATTGCCGAGGATTTCAGAAATATTCGACAATGATATTAGACCGGCAGTCGCGGCTTTCATATTTTATATATCCTGCAGCGCCGTTCAAAGTTACATTTGGATTATCGATGTGGGAAGCAGCAATTTCTTTATGCCTCTGGAAAAGACGTCAAAAAGAGAATTGAGGTGGACCTGAAATGAAGTTAATCATTAACATTGAAAACAATATAACAACGCTTTGTGTCAGTAAAGTACCTTAAGGATTAACTGATGCTAATAATAATAAATACATGGAAAGCAGAATTATTTTAAAAGCGATAATATACACTTAAACATGTTTTTTTAAGCTGTAAACCATATTATATGAATAAATTATGTTGAAACATTAATCCCAGTAATACTCTACATAAAAAGTGATAGATGAAGTAGAGTTAAACGTAAATTTCTTGGGAGGGTGTAGTTTTAACCCTTAAACACCTAGATCTAGAACTATTATTGTAATAACCTCCAATTATCACCATTTATTATAATATTATCCTCTGTGTTCTGCATTTTTCAGCCAAAATCTGGTATTTTCCTGTGTTTAATTTGCTGATAATGTAGCTGTTCATACTCTTAATTTGAAGGTTATTACATCTAACCTGAAAAACTAAAGAAACCAATGACTTTTTTCGCAAAATAATTCATTACTTAAACATTACCATTAGCGTCTACAATACATCTGATACTATTGGAAAGCTTAGAACCTCTATTTTGGATAAATTATTTTGATGTTACTGCTTCAAAAATCATTAGACATTTTAGATCAGTAGATGCTTTTGGTTGCTGACCACTGTTTAGGTCTTTAATGGTTAAAAGCACTTCAGGGCTTCAGTTCATCATGAGAAAGGACTGTCTGATGGCAAGAAAAAAGCATTGAAAATATTCTAAACATAGCGTACACTTAAATGGATATTGATTTTTTTTTTAGGCTGGGCTTTCTCAGGCGGTTAAAACAGAATAAAAACTCCGACCAGCTCTTTCAGACCTTCTTATGGTTCTGCATGAGTGTGTTGTGATTCTCAGTTTATATGGATGAATGTGAACTACTTGTGTGTCGTATCCACACTCAGACACCGATGACCTCATTCTCAGCCTCTTTGCGACTTCGTAGTTTTTCTCAGAGTCATGCCGTGTGTGGAGTTATGTGTCTTGTCCGCTGTTGTACTGAATCTGTTCTTACACTTTCTTTTTTTCTTCTGTCTTGTGTCAAGTTCTGTTAAACAGAAATATTACTCACAGGGTGTTTTGACAGTGTGAAGCAGAACTGCTGGCACGGAATGACCTCTGTGACCTCTACGGGATTTGATCCCAGCCATCGCTTATGGTGTGAAGTCATGTTGCTACCATTAGAACATTGGTAGAGTCCGTCAGGATGTGGATCGAGCAGTTTCAGAAAGCCATTTATTACCTCTGCCAAGGAGGTTATGTTTTAGCCTGGGTTTGTTTGTCCGTCTGTCTGTCTGTCTTTTAGCAACATAACTCGAAAAGTTATGGATGGATTTTGATGAAATTTTCAGGATTTGTTGGCAATGGAACAAGGAAGAAATGATTAAATTTTGTGGGTGTTCCAGAAGAAATCCTGGATTCTGGATCAATTTGAAATTTTCATTAACATTGGGGTAAATGGGGCCAAAGATTTTGATTCTCAGTATCTCGGATAATTATTGACCAAACCTAATGATAATTTCAGGAAATGTTCACTCTGAGACAAGGAACAGATGATTAAATTTTGGAGGTGATCCGGATCACTGTCTGGATC
>JAPSES010000019.1:10933244-10947914 GCA_029822895.1 Maxillicosta whitleyi | reverse complement strand
AGAAAGGAAAACAAGTATTAAGAATGAATGACTGGATACTTTGAGAAATTGTAAATAAATGAACACGAGAAAGCTTCCGCTCGAGCTGCCTACGGATGATGATAGAAAGAACAAAAGACTATCAAACTGGAAATACCGAGTTTAACCGCCAATGAGTTTAATTAATACAACCAGAGGAGCTGCGTGTGGATGGTAGAAGTGCGGAAAATGCTGGCAAACTCTGATCGCGATTAAAAAAATATTTGCGATCAAAATTTACATTAATCTAATCGTGATTAATGCTTCAATATTCTCAGCCCTAGTAGAAACTAAAGGTTTTTCACTCTCTTGATGTGGTTTTCACAGTTTTTCGTAAAAAAAAAAAAAAATGTGCATAAAAAACTTTTAGTGTAAATTGTGATGTAGCGGACATTTAACTCTTGCTACATCTTCCCAGTTTTTCTGATAAAGTGCAAAATCTGGTCCAACAGGTCATTTGGACTGATGAGGAGACTAAATTATTCATCTTTATCATCCATAAAAAAAACTACATCATTAAGTGGAAATCAACAACAGAATAATCTGCTTCTTCTGTTTTTTAGAACCTTGTGTAACATAGCCTACAGCGCCATCTATGGACACAATGCGACATTATTGGCCACATCAGTTTTAAGATGCAAACATATTTGTATTATCAAATTTTAAAATTTCCTAACTATTTAATGGAAACACAGTTGCTGTCAAGCAAAAATAGGCACCTCAATTCTCTGTCAGATCGTCTTATTTATGTTACTTTAGTTCCATATTTCCTTGTTTTGAATCACTTAATTGTTATTTAGTTTCTGTGTTCAATAGCTTCCTTTGTGTTACCTTAGTTGCTATAGTTTTGTTTTTAATCATTAAATTGTTACTTATTTATGATTCGTTATCATTTCCTTCTCATTTGCCTTTTTTTGTCATTTCAAGTATTTCAGTTCTATTGTAATTATTATTTGTTATACTTTAAGGAGGAGTGCCTTTATAAGCCAAATAGGCTTCTCCCTTCTGCACAGTGTTTTTTTTTTATATTTAATTTTCTTCACTCTTGTACTTTGTATTTCATGCAATAAATAAAAAATAATAATAATAAAATAGTAAATATTTTTATGCATCATAATGTGGTTTTTCTTTTCTCTAAATCCTCCTGTGACCCTTCACATTAACCCAAAGGTTAGCTCAGGGGTTAAATCCATCTGTATCAGGCTTTTTTTTGTAATGTACATCAACACTTTTTTTGTGTCTTTGTGTGTTTTTGTAGAACATCCCAGCACTGCCTTGTGGTAAAGCCCTCTACTCTTACGAGGGTAAAGAACCCGGAGATCTGCAGTTCTCCAAAGGCGATATCATCATCCTGCGTCGTAAGGTGGATGACAACTGGTATCACGGCGAGCTCAACGGCTGCCATGGTTTCTTGCCTGCTAGTTACATCCAGCTTCTGCGTCCCCTGAGCCAGACTCCACCACAGGGCAAAGCGCTGTACGACTTTGAGGTCAAAGACAAAGACCAGGATAAAGACTGTCTGGCCTTCAGCAAGGTAACACACACACCCTGGAGAGATGGATGGACGGATGGATGGATGGTCTACTTACTAGAGGCAAACTGATATCTATAGTGTTAAACCAGGCTGTTCTTTTGTAGGACAGTAATAATTTATTACCCCTGCCTCCGCTCTTCAGTCTGGTCCTGAAAATGTAAACCAGAGCAACTTCAAACGGGATAAAAAGCTACCAGCTCTGTGTGCTGATTTCCCAACGGAGATGCAGTTTTCACCTTTTAATCCATATCTTGCCTTCAAAAGCAGTGAAATGAATCTCACTGACTGTGAACAATACACAAGTTTTTAGGGGTACAACTTTAAATTACCTCTTTAAACTTTTAGGGGACGATTATTGATGAGTCAGTCCGCGCATTGGTTGTGGGTTTTTATGGTCGTAGATCGGCTCAATAGGGAGTTCCGCTCCTTATAGTGTGCCTCATGCGATACGAAAAGATATCGAGAAAAGTCTGATGAGTGACAAATAATGCTTTGATTCTGTTTGATTGAACTTCTGGATCCAATGTATAACGTCTGTCTGTTAAAAGATGACTGTGCAAGTTAGGAGAGCAGAAGCCCGGTGTACAGAAAAGAAAAGCAAAGCAGCAAAGTTTTCTGTGAAAGGGCTCAGTGGACTACTTCTTTTGTCTCATCAAAACTAAAAAGGACCATCACCTCAGCACATTTCACCTTGTTCTTGAGAAGGAAATGAAAAAGTACCAGCTGAGGTGAAAACCACTTCAAACTTGGTCACGTTGAGAACTGAAGAGGACACTTTCAGCTGCCCTGAGCACACACTGCAGACAGGCAGCTGCACTTGTAGGTCCAAGGAACTTTGCTAACTTGTAAAATGATTCTTTAAATTGGCAGACGTTTTAAGTGTAGCTGATGGAAAGATTCAAGTGGGATCACAAAAGTAATACCATGTATGTCGATAGTTAATGAAAAATGCATCCCCTAATTTAAACTTAACGCTTCGATGATTTTCTATTTGTCAAAAGTCAAAGCATATCGTTGATCAGATTTGTTATTTAAGGGGCTATATGTAGTGTTTCTACTTTGAAGTGATTACAAAAAGTTACCAGAAACCATTGTAGTATTTGGCATAAACAACAGCATCATGTTTTGGATTAAAGAGATATGAACTGAGGTGAATTACACAGATGGTCCAGCAGATTTGTGACCACTAGAGGGATTAGTGAGTCATTCTGTTGGTCTCCCATGGTTAGAAAAATGAACAGTGCACGGCCTTTGACTAAAGCATTTTAACGTAACCAAAACAGACGAGATCCAATAAGAAACAATCTCAGGATGCAGTTTGATGATGAAATGGTAGCGTTTCTTCTACACAGGTGAGTTTGATTAAAATGTTTATGCGGGTATAAAATGATTATTTGATGTTTTTATGCTCTGTGCTACATTGGCCATTTGTTTGTTTCCTCAATTCCGAATTAACTGTGACAGTTCTGACCTTTTTTGGCCATGGGTTTAGGACATTTTCAGTGCACCTATTGATGACACAAACTGTACAGCAAACGGAGATGTGTGTGGTTTTAGAGAGCTAAGCTAGCAGAGCGATAATGTAAACTATCAGCTGACACAACATATGAAGATTGTAAGACAGTGTTAATTTGACCTTGTATGAGTTTTAAACACTATTCAGTCTGGATTAGTTTTACTTGGTAAGGCTACTTTGCTACAGGATTTCGGTAATATTAATGACTAATTCGCACAAGATAAGAAGTATTAGTAGAACCACCGCAAGTGGGAGGGGTTAATCCATTCACGCACCGCCATCCCCTCCTGTCATTATGTGCATATGATGTTGCTTTCTGATTTCCTTCTTGATTAGATTATTAATATTGTCCATTAACCAGCTTAAGCTACTAGCATATTTTATTAGCCACATAGTCCTGCTATGTTGCTTAGTTTACTTAAATCAACCAACAGTCTTGCACTTCTAACATGTATTTTCGACCTTCTTTTGCTTCTGAATGTGTTTGTTGTACACCAGTTCCGACACTACGCAGTTTTACACACACTGGTCTGACTGCTACCGGAATACCAAGTGCTTCTTAAAGAGCCTCCATGCTTGAAAATCCATGAAAAACCACTTATAAACAGGATACGACAGAATATCTACACACATATTAACTACTGGTCCATTCGCACAGGAGTAGTATTACTTGAGGTCATTTTTCCAGACCCTTTTACAGAAGGTAAAAGTAAAGGTAATCATTGCTCGCATTGTGCGGTAATGATTGGATGGGACTAAAAATCTCTGGCAATTATTACTTTTTTCCCCACATACCTATGTAAAACTAATCTCGTCCAAATAGGCTTTTAATTTGAAGAAAATGTGATGATACCATAATACAAATGTGTAAATAATTAGCTTCAGACTTTATTTAGTGAGTGATACAGTCTGTGGAAACATAGTGTGGTTTTGGTAGTTGTAGTTTAATGTGTTCTAGTATTTGATTTCCCCTGATGTTGAGATTTTGCAATATTAATACCGCATTTAGCTGTTTTAAATTAGAAATTAAGGATTGGGTATGTCTTTACAAACGCTCTCTATATAAAGCCAACCCTAATACAGTGTAAAATATCTTAAAATTTGTAACTGCAGGATTAAGTTGACGATTGAGGGCGGGTGTCGCATCAATTCGCATCAAGATCTTGTTTCTTATTTTTATCAGCAGGTGTACGGTGAAATAGTTCATCTTGAAGGTGATGCATTTTCCGTTGACTGTGGGCGTATATTTTGTTTGAAATGAGGTAGGGATTTGGCCTCGGCACAATTTGAACTTGTGAAGACCTCTATACATCATCATATGGGAAACTTGCAGTCGTGTTGATGTCTCCGAAGACAAACGTGCCCCTTACAGTGTGCATCAAGACAGAGCTGGATGCGAATGGTAATTTGTATTCCCTGTGCTCCTCTGTTCCTCAAAGCTTATCATTTTGTTTCTGCTGTTACAGAGTCTCATTTGTGCTCGGATTGAATGCTCGACATATCCACTGTGTCTCCTCTCTCTAAGTCCATACATAGAGAAAAAAGAAAGATGATTAAATTACACCGTACGGTTCATTTTAGACTCATAACAAGCAAAGCCAAGTCATAGATAGCTGGGTTTTAAATCCGTATTAACACACGATTATGATCTGCCTATTGTTCATATTATTTTGGGTTTTAGGGCCAAACTAATCAACAGGTTAATGATTGAAGATTAGAAAAAGCCGTACACTCGCGCTGAGGCACAAGCCCCTGTGGTGTGCCCAATGCATGTTGTCATGCAGAACCAGTGTGTGTGATATTGTTTTCTCAGTGTGGGAAGTAATTACTCAGTATGAACAATACACAGTCATTTACCAGTATTATCACTGCGAGTCCATAATAGTCCAACAAAGACCGTCGTATTCATCTGAGGAAAGACGAAGAAGCAGAGGGAAAATATGTTCACCGTGAAAAAATGCTTTGTGGGTGGGTGCGTTTGGTTAACTGGATATCTTTAAAAGTTTTCTGATACACGCATTCATTATGCGAATGAATACACGGTACACAAGCTTTACCTAATAAATTACAACACTATAAATCAACTGAAACGAGACTATTAGAGTAAAACTGCCCTTTCCAAAATTACAGTCATGACCTAAAGTGTATCATTAAGTGCAATAAGTCATGCTCTGTTTTGCAATAACAATGCAATATTTATTTAGTATTTATCAAAAGATAAATTTTCTATTTTATATAGAGTTAGGTTCATAAGTATACATACTGTTTTCATAGGCAATACATACTTTTAATACCGTTAATACTATCCATGAAATACAGCTGTTTATAGATATAAATACTGTTTTCATAGACATTACATACTGTTAATATTATTCATAATATACATACTGTTTATAGATATACATACTGTTTTCATAGGCATTACATACTGTTAATATTATTCATAATATACATACTGTTTATAGATATACATACTGTTTTCATAGGCATTACATACTGTTAATATTATTCATAATATACATACTGTTTATAGATATACATACTGTTTTCATAGACATTACATACTGTTAATATTATTCATAATATACATACTGTTTATAGATATATATAATGTTTTCATAGGCATCACATACTGTCAAATATGATTCATAATATACATACTGTTTATAAATATACATACTGTTTTCATAGACATTACATACTTTTAATATTGTTCATGATATACATACTGTTTTCATATGTAAGTCATACTGTTAATATTGTTTATATCATTCATATATATTCTGTTAATACTGTACATTTGTATCTATTCATATTTTGTCCATTTTGTTATTTTACTTAGCTCTATTTTTTTATATAACTTTGTAAAATTCTGAAAAATAATATTCTATTTTTTCATCTTATTTTTTAGTTTTTGTAATTTTATATACAGTATATTTTTATTTTCTGTTGTTCTGGTTTTTTGTTAATGTTAACTCCTTATTTCATTGTACACAGATGACAATAACTTCTATTATATTCTGTCCTGTAGCTTTTTTTAGCCAATCCCCAAAATACCTGACAATAATATGAGATGTGTTAGTTACAGTCTGTGTGTTGCTGTAACAAAGAACAAGAGGCTTCACTAGCAGCAGATCCAGTCGCACTGATTCCAGTGGGAGAAGTGAACATGATTTATAGGGCCGACCATTTCTTCTGCCCCAAAGTCACTAAAGTTCAGGCTCAAGAAATCTTTATTATCTCCGAGAGGGGGAAATTGTGTGCAGCCAACAGAATAACATAAAATGAGACCAACATTCAGAACCAACACAATGATAAATAACATAAATATCACATTGAATCATTTAATAAGTCAATCGCTGCAGGGATAAAGGATTTCTTTAGTCAATTATCCTGCATTTTAGCTTTTAAAATCTGCGACCAGATGGAAGAAACACAAATTCCCTGTGAAGTGGATGGTTCGGGTCAGGCAAGACTGAGCGTTCTTTAAAGACCTGACCATGCAAGATGCGGAGAGATGCTTGCAATTTTTTCTTTTCACAATTGGTTCCAATGGGTTCTTATTTGTAAAGGGCACTTATCCAAACCAGAAGAAAAAAAAAAAAAAAGCTGAGTACTGATTCAATAAAAATAAGGATAATGCATTTTCAAAAAAGTCTGGTCAACATTAAAACCACAAAGCTTGCAATAAAAATACATACAATAGTAAGCTTTTCTACAGAAACCACCAATGTGAATGAAGTGCCACATTTTCTCAGTGTTCATTCACATTCACTTAAATTCATTCATTTTTAGGAATAAATGAATGAATGAATCTGTTTAAAAAATAATATTAGTGTATCATTATGTAATATAAACCTTTGTAACCATACCTTCATCAATGTTATCAAACATTATGACCACGCCCACTTACAGGACAGGAAGTGAACCATATCATATGTTCTGTAATTTTTAATAAACACATGCTCTTTGGCTGTTTTATCAGTACTAGAAGTTATTATTGATGATAGAAACATAATTTATGTAATGGTTGTTCTATCCTTGCTGCAAAAAGCATTTCATTCAGTACTGTTTTGAGGGTGGAAATGCAGACAGTATGGCTATTCATGAATTTTTTATTTGTATTTTTTTTTGCAAATTTGAGTCCTGAGGAGACATAAAATTGATTTATTTGGGTCTGGAGCTAAAAAAAAAAAAAAAAAAAAAACAAGTCTGGAATCCATTTTAGTATAAAACATGCCGCGGACAGTGTCTGAACACAGAATTTTTGGTTCGGAGGTTTAAACATAATAATCCAAATGCCTCAAGAAAGAATTCTGAGGCGCTTTATTTTACATCTGTCTTTCAAAAACATAAAAAAAAAAATTGGTCTAAATATGACATGCATGCTGTGTGTGTATGTTTATAAATGTGAGGTCTCGCTGTCTTCCTTTAGGACGAGGTACTGACGGTAATTAGGCGAGTGGACGAGAACTGGGCAGAAGGCATGCTGGGAGACAAGATTGGCATCTTCCCCATTCTCTACGTAGAGGTAAACACCGAAAAACACAAACACACAGGCTTCATATGATGTTATTGCAACAACATTTCAGCACAGAAACTCTAATGGAAGGTTATATAAAGGTTCTTTTTGGACTTTGATAAGAAGTCTTATCAGTTGTCCTTCTCATGGTAGTGCTGTTACTATTACATGAACTACATTTGCTGCTGTTCCACATCAGGCTGGGATCAAATGTTACTTATTTCTGAGCACAAACCGACCTTAAAACAACCCCCTGAGACACAGATTGAACAGATAGCAGTTAATTTGGCTGAAGCATTTAATGATGATGTTTTCTTAAAGGCATTTCCTCAATAAAAGGCTAATAGCTCCAACTCTGAACGTATCCGCCTTCTGTTTCACTGTCATGTTTGTTGTGAAATAATAAAACATCACCTTCTGACATCAGCGCTTTTAAAAGTGACTGAAAAGGCGTGATATTTATTTTCTTGCATTATTATAGTCCGTTTTCATGGCTCTGAACGGTGTCAGAACAGGTTTTCTCAAACTAGAAATTAGTGCTGTGTATATCTGTGTAAGTGTGTCATTAAGTCAGAAAAGATGAAGTGTAATTTTGGGGAAATTCAGCAGCGCACACATTTAGGCTAATTCCCGGACAAGCGTTGGTGTTGCTTTTACGAGCCGTATTACTTTTCTTGTTCATCCGCTATTTAACGGATAGTTGATCGTAAAATCTCACACTCATAACACATGGCGGCTTTCTCATCAATCTTACTATTCTTTTTTTGTTTGTTTGTAAACCAAATCATGTCCCCAAATTGAGTTATGTGACCAAATGACTGTCATAGGTGAAGGTGATTAAACCATAGGCTGAACAAAGTCACCGCAAAAACACACAAACACACACCTATTAGATACAGATGCATCAATAATTTAGACCTCTCTGTCATGCTGACACAGCGGGGTAACGGTGGCATACCGTGTGTGTGTGTGTGTGTGTGTGACTGACTCTGAATGGGGGGGTGGTGGTGGGATGTCTGTAGGGGAAGCCTAATGAGGAGGGCCCAGCTGGACTTCTGCTGGTGTGTGTGTGTGTGTGTGTGTGTGTATGTGTGTACGCCCCGGTAGTGGTGAAGTACCACTTTTAGCTGTTGTCTCCACTTGTGCTGATATTTGGCGATCTGAGTGATGTTCATAAATCTGTGATTAAGGATTTGATAGTGATGCCATCAAAATTACATAGGGGGTGTGTAAAGTTATTGGCAGCCACCACTTTGGAGAGGGTGCTTGTGTTCAATCCCTACAGACTAAATTATAGCACTCTGCTTTCACTGGGTTCTATTAGTAAAGGCATTTTGCCTCCGGTATTTTTGGAAAGCCTAACCCTAAAAAACTAGATATTCTAGCTACATGCCTCTGTGGACGAAAGTTCATAAAATATAACTTGACATCCTGCAGTGACTAATTGATTAAAACTTAGAAGTATTTCTGTGACAGTTTCCACATGAATGTAACCTTTCCCATGTATTTTATAGCCTAATATTATCCTCTGAATGTTTCAGTGTAAATCAGGTATTTTCCTATATTTAACCTCTAGCGTGTCTCTGGTGAGCTTTCTGAATAGGATTTATTTTAAATATTCATATAAAGTCACAACTGTTTGTTCAATAAGAAAATTGTCAAACACACTGATAGAATAGAGCTTGTTCTTTCCATTGACATCTGAGCATGCTCAGTTACCCCCCAACCCTTGCCTGCCTATGTAATGGGGGGCAAAACACAGAGTGAGTGAGTCAGACTCACTATACTGGGTTACTGGTGTTTGCTGTGTTGTTGTGATTTTCCATTACTTTTTATTTATTTATTCATTCATTCATTTGTAATGGTTTTACAGGGTTTTGGAGTTCAACCAAGTGTCAAAAAGCAACTAGACTGATTTTAAGATCCAATATTTAAAGAAACATGTCCCAAAACAAAAACTACTGGGCCAAAATTGAAATCAAAATTGAAATGTTGTTCATGTTAAACTTCCTAAATCTCTTATTGATGTACATTCTGAGTGCTTTATTCAGTAAAACCTGTCAAACCTTATTGTTTTTTTGTTTTCTGTTATTCCATCCTGTTTTGATCCTAAAACACACCGTAAAGCAAAACTACTGAATAAAAGGAACACAAGCAGCTTTTATGACACTGAAGCAGATGCAAATTCACAGCAGGTTAATAGTCTGATGTTCATAAAAGCTCAGAGTAAATCCAAAAGTTGCTATATCAAAACAATGAAAATGAGTTTTTCAGCAAAATATACCATTAACTGAACATAAAACAAACATCTACAGTCATTACCATCTGTCGAATTACTTGTTTTGTTGGTAAATCAGTGTTGCAAAAAAAAAAAAAAAAAATGACAGTGTTTCCATTTTCACTGAGGAGCATCTGAACGTCCAAGTGGGTCATATCTGATCATATCTGATGACCATGAAAAGCTCAGGAACTGTGTTTTACTTCAGTTATTTCAATGTAATGATAAATTTAGTGTTTGAAAAGTCATTGAATATTTTAGAACAGTAGATGCTTTTGGTGGCTGGCAGCTGCTTAAGTCTTTGAGGGCATCACCCACTCTTCTCTATAACAATAATCAATTCACATTTTCTTCTGAAATTTTACGTTGTGGATTAAATGGTACTTCAAATTAAGAGGGTCTTTTTTCACCTTATTTCTCTCACTGTTTCTGAGGAGTGATCATAGACCATAAACTCTGTTGGAAAGCACATATAAAACATATTGAACATAAATTGTCTACACATGAAATGTAAAATATCGATGCATTTAAGTTTTTGGAGTCTAACTATGAACTATGAGCTGAAACTGTTTTACTCTATTGAGTTTTGAAAAGCCTTGAAATGTAAAATACCTAAGGATTATATTACAAAATGCTTTAAATATAATGTACTTAAGGATTTAGACTCATTTATGTTGGTGTATTTCTTTGGCGTTGTTAGCAGTATGGATAATGGGAAGGGATGGATAGAGGATTAGGGAAATTAAAAAAAAAACAAAAAACTTTGGCTTCAACTTATTTCTTTTGTCTCATTGTTTTCAGTTACTGTTTGTGAGAATAATGTCTGTGAAATCATTTATGTTCTATGTACATATGAGGCCAAACTAAAAATGCATACATTTAGTCAAAGTAAATGACAGATTAATTGATAAATAAGTATTAGATGAAGCTGTACATGACCAGACCATGTCACAGACACGATATATAGTAATGTTTCAGGTTTGTACACACACACACACACACACACACACACACACACACATATATATATATATATATATATTACTGCATAGCTTTACATAGTATTACACTACACTGTGAGTAACAGTAACATTAAGAACGTTTCATACTTCCACTTACAGTTATTGCAGATCATTTGTTTATCAGACAGGGGTTGTTGTTTGTATCTAGTCAAGCAGGTAAACAAACAACTGCCTCCATCTGATAAATGAATGATCTGCAATAATTAAAAACTTGAAATCTAATCTTTCTTTTGCCTCCTATTTCTAATTTTTACTATATAACAAACAGGACCATCTTTTACTTCCACTCAGTGACATTTGCGATTTCATCAGGTAAACATCACTATTATAAAATGAATGAATGTAACACAGTTTCATCACCTCAGGACAGGAAATGACTTGGCAATGTGTCCTACAAACAACTCACTTTACAAGTTTAGAAAAACAAACATCTCAAAAACAATGAAGCTGTTATGAATTCTCCAAACAACTCTTATGTCCTGATTAAATTTGGGGTTGACTACATAAAATTTAACATGTTTTTATTGAACCGAGCTGCATCTGTTGTAGATGTTTTGCCTCGGATGGTGCGCTGAGTGGGTTGGATGATGTTGGGTAAGTGGAGGAGCTCTGTGGAAAGGTTAGCTTTGGGCGCGGATGGAGGTGAGGTCAGCGCACGTAAGATCTGAGTCGAGTGTAAAAAAGTTTTAACACATCTGAGGGTGAACAGTTCAGATTTGAGAAGAGTTTGAGATAAAACTGGGGCGAGTTTGGATTCACACATTCTAACATGTGAAGCACACCTTTGTCTCCCTGCTCCATCTCTATTTTTTATTTCTCTATCTTTATGCCTCCCACCACCGATGCAGCAGAAAGCAGTTGGCACACACCTGCCGCGGCTTGTGTGCGTGTGCGTGCGTGCATGCATGTATCTTGCTGGCTTACCCTTTTCGCAGTGCAGATATCAGCTCATCAGTTTTGAGTCTTAGTATTACCCAGAGAGAGCGCTCATCTTCCAAAAAGGCACAAAGTACAGAGAGTACAGTTAGCTCAACACATAACAGATGACCTTGGAGATTTCATTCAGCCAAAAGCACCAAGTGAAGAATTGTCTCTATCAAGAATGTCGACTCCCTTATCTCCTTTACTGCAGTGTGTCCAGCCACTATTGCAGTAGTAGTTAAAGAGAAACTGACACAGCAGTCGTGTGTGTGGCAACCGCTGAACGCACTGTATGTGGAGGCTTGTGCGCGGGTAAAAGCGTCTATTTAATAGGTATATAATTGGTTGAAAAACATGCTAAAGCACTGTGCATTGTGCACGTCCCCTGCCCGGGTGACCTCTTGTTTCTGCGTGAGGATATGTGTTTGTGTGTGTCCTCTAGTCAGTCTCTTGAGAGCAAACTGAGTTATAGCTGCAGCATCAATCCATCATGCTCATTAGCATATGATTTTGCTTTGATTAGCATATCTATTAATATGGAAATGCAGGAGCCCCAACACAGAACCCAGACGGGTCGGTCCTGTACACATCCCGCCTCACACACACAAACACACACACACTCATGAACACACATGCTTGACATTCCCTCAAGGGATAGTTTGGAAATTTGAGGTTACGCTAAGCAGACATGATTCCAGTGTAAATTTGTTCAAAAGGCTGAGGCTGGTGTTGTTACTTTGTGTGGCAGTGTTTCACATTGACCTCTTGGTGGATGTCCAACAAATCAATAAGACCGTGACCTATAAGATGTGACCTAAAAAACAAATGTTTCCTTAGTGTTGGCGTTGATGATGCAGGTATTAGCCATGCCGTTGTGTACTGCAAGAGTGCTGTTTGCTTTAAAGCTGCAGCACTTAATAGTTTTTTTTTATTGTCGCTGGGCAAAAATAAATTATTACCTTTCAGCTTATTGTAATTCAATAGGTCTGAGAAACAATAGTTCTACATTTAATCTCCTCCAGTATTTCCAGGCTGTAGAAAATCTTCCCTCTGGCACAGGTTTAAGATAATCACAGGTTTTTTTAAGACAAGTAGGTGGGATCTATACTTGACTGACAGCTGTAATTACTAATCAGTGGTCGGATTCTCTCAGAGATGAAGGGCTGTACAAGGCATCATTTATTCGATGTCTCTCACAGTCGTGCATTCTGGTTTGCCCATAAAGTTGGACTCATTTTCTTTTCCAGACGCATTCTTCTTTTTATTCCCAATTATACACATTAGTATTCACCTTTCATCAGGTGCTGAGTCCTAGTTACACTTTATCTGCCTTGAATAAATCACAATCTCACAGTCATTCCAAACATAGTTGAATCCATAGTGTTCATTTTTAACTCTCTCATTCATATATTTTCTCTCTTTATAGTCACATATTTTCACTTACACATTAATACATTACATATTGTTACGTACATTCCCTAATACGTGTATGTAAGAAGGAAAAGTATGTATATGAGGGAAGGATATATCCATGTTAGAGGATAATATAAACTAAATAAAGTATGTGTGAGAGGGGAATATATGTGGGAGCACAAGTATAGTGGAAACGGATGGCTGGATGGATGGTTAAATCATGCTTTGATTGGCTGAGACGCTTGAGTAGAGAGTAACTATCAGTACTGCCCTGAAAACAGCATTATCAGACACATATAGTACATTCTCTTCACACATACTCATATATTTTCCTCTCACACTCATATTTTCCTATCACAAACATATATTTTCCTCTCATATTCACATATACTCTAAGATGCATATATTTTCTATTCATATATTCCTGTCTCATGCATGTATTTTGCTCTCATACACATATATGACACATATATTCTCCATTCGTATACATATATAGTCCTGAGATGCATATATTTTCCTCTCACACTCATATATTTTCCTATCACAAACATATAATCTCCTCTCATATACACATATACTCTCATCAGATACATATATTTTCTATTCACATTCATATATATTGCTGTCTCATGCATGTAATTTGCTCTCATACACAAAATGACACATATATTCTCCATTCGTATACATATATAGTCCTGAGACACATATATTTTCCTCTCGCACTCATATATTTTCCTATCACAAACATATATTTTCCTCTCGTATTCACATATACTCTCATCAGATGCATATATTTTCTATTCATATATTCCTGTCTCATGCATGTATTTTGCTCTCATACACATATATGACACATATATTCTCCATTCGTACACATATATAGCCCTGAGACACATATATTTTCCTCTCACAGTCATATTTCCTATCACAAACATATATTCTCCACTCATATACACACATACTCTCATCAGATACATATATTTTCTATTCACATTCATATATTTTCCTGTCTCATGCATGTATTTTGCAGTATAGACATTAAAACTGCATAATTGCATGCGATGCGTGTCATTAAATTTGGCCTGCATCACTCAGTAAAAGTGTCTGTTGTTATATTTGCATTGGGCAGTGTGATAATTACTTTGTCCTTTCCTTTGTGATTCTCTGGAACAAATCTGAGGAAGCTTACCAGAGGCTGATGCTGAGCTCGTAAATCCCTTTAACAGATACACAACTTTGATAAACGTTACACAGAAGAAAATCTCCCAAAACCATCCCTAATGTCTGATGCTGTGGGACCATGAGAATAACTCGCACAGACTCCTTCAAAAGTCTGTGATTACCTCCGCTAAGGAGGTTATGTTTTTTGCTGGGTTTGTTTGTTTGTTTGTTTGTTTGTCTGTTCGTTAGTTAGCAACATAACTCGAAAAGTCATGGACGGATTTT
>JAPSES010000019.1:10919364-10933144 GCA_029822895.1 Maxillicosta whitleyi | reverse complement strand
TTTTCTCATATAGTCCATGGACTTAAGAATCTTAAAATGCTGTCCAAATAAATGAGGGACTAATATTTATGGGGGGGGGGGGGTTGCACTTGGCAGAAGGTTTGCGCTCTCCGAGTGCTTTTCTAGTTATCAAATGCATTTAATAAGTGTCAAACTTTCCCAATTCCTCCCTCAAACCATGTTCACACAGCTAAAGGTCAGAAAGTTCACAGATACAATAAGTTCATTGTATGAGAATGAAGAACCAACCTCTTGATCAGCTTTACACAGAAAGATCCTCACATTTCAACCTTTTTTTTTTTTTTTCGTACAATGGCAGCAACAAATGTTAGCTTTATAGCAGGTATACCAGGCATCAATGCAGATTATTAGAGATCATTCATTTATCAGACAGGGGTAGCTGTTTGTTTACCTGCTTGACTAGTTTCAGCTACTTCCTGTAGCCTTTTTCAGAAGGGTCACAATGATGTTACTGTGAAGTGTCTGATAAGTGAATGATCTACAATAACTGTAAGTGGCAGACGATATGAAACTTTAATCATGGACATAATCATGGACTTCAACTAGAACATGGAGGTCCCTTTTCCCTGTTAATGAAAGATTCAAGTCTCATGTTACCTTTCAAGTACTAATAACAAGAACACTCATCCATATTAAACTGTGTCTACCCTGTACTTCAGGATTAGTATGTGAATTATTAATCAACCACAGGAAAACTGCACATATATAAATGACTGACTGTATTTTCATAAATTTATACTGCTGCTTTGTAACATTGAAACACTTTAAACACTAAATTACAAGATGGTATAGTCTTCTAATCTGGAAATATTATAATCAATAAACAGCTTTATTAGTTTAATGTGTTTTTTTTTTTCCCTTCGGTGTTAAAACACCCCCAATGTTATTCCAAATCTGCGTCTGCTACCAAAATGGCAAACTCACACTGCTAATTATACACTTTGCAATGTGAAATGTTTGCTTCTTGGATTGTTAGATATATTTGATGGTAGTAAAACACTGCAATAGCCAAGCCCTGGCATGCAATTAAAATGACTGTGGATAAAAAAAAAATTAAAAAAAAATACAATGAACAAATAATAATACAAAAACAGACATAATCACATTCTTTTGATGTGCAGTTTATTGTACAAATCTCATCCAACAGATGAAAAGTGCATTCTTTAGTCATATTTCTAAAAGCATTAAAGTGCGATGATGTTCACCTATTTGTATTATTTCTCATCCATCTGGGAGACTATATTAATTCAACTGTAAATACAAGCTTAAAACTTGAAACTAATTATGTTATGGGTGAGAGTAAGGTAAAGCGATGCAGCATTAGCAAACGCTGCTGTAGTTTCATGCATGACAAATTACCTTGTAATTATTTCACATCAAGAGAAATAATTTCCTCAAAGACTAAACTGCTCTGAGTCAGGAGCAAAAAGAATAATCATGTTTGTCTTGGGGTGGGTTATTCAAGTATCTAGGTGTTAGAAAAGACAGTCAGTGAGTGTGTGGTAAACACAAAGTCTCCCTGGACCAGTTGTTGTAAACGATGATTGTTATTCTGAGGATTGAAAACCTGCCAACAAGTACGAAACAGCCACGCAAACGCACGCCTTGTGAGTGTTTTATTTATCCTGATCAACTTCTTTGGTCTTTTCAGTTAAACGAAACAGCCAAACAGCTAATGGAGATCGACAAACCTACAACGACAAACGCTCCGGGTCCGAGCTCTGAGCCAACCCCACTGGGTCCATGTTCCCCAGGCCCCTCCCCCAGCGCGTCACCATCCAATGGGAACGGTTCGGGCCCGCGACGAGGCGAAGGGAAGAAAAACGCCAAGAAACGGCATTCGTTCACAGCTCTATCTGTTAGCCAGAGAGCCGCCCAGCTGAACAACAGACACAGCATGGAGATCTCCCACCCAGTCCTCATCAGCTCCTCAGACCCCAGAGCTGCAGCACGCATCCAGGTGAACACGAATACCAACACTTTTGTCGCAATTTGTAGCAGGAGGTTGTGTTCAGGTCATTTACATAAGCGCCATAACTAGAAAAGACACTTCATTCAAACTTTGTGCTGGCATGTTATAAAGGGGTTCTATGTGGTATTGATATTCCAAACTCTCAACAGCAGGGGGCAGTATGGTACCAGGACACATTTAGATCGACCAAAACTATCAACGAATAATGGCTACGTATCCACAGACTGTCACTGAATAAAGAATAAAGTTCATTATTTACATACGCACACACATCTGTATTACGATGTGTGGTATATTAGTTTGACAGTCACTCAAAATCACACTAGTCACTTTTCTATTGAACCTCAAAGTGTGTGAATATAATTTGTGTGTAAAAAAAAAAAAAAATTACCTAATGGAAAAATGACAATTTCACCAAAACTCCAATTTTTCCATTAAAAGTTTTTGCACTGGCAAGAGGTGGTTTTTCAGGTGTACAACAAATGGTATATCAAGCAGAACTGCAATGGAAAAAATGCAATTAAAAAAGAAAAAACACAGACTTTACAATAAGCGAAGAAGAGTTTTAAAACAAACATGGCATAGTATATGTGGACACACCAGGAAACCGAATCATTTTTTTTAAATTTAGTACTAATTTAGTATAATATATAATAATAGTGGATGAAGTTGAAGTTCTGAAAATGTCGTGTAAGTTCACTGCACATGACAGACAAAGAAGCCAGGAGGGGAATGTTGAAACGATGTTAAGTTTCGCTTTTGTTTTTGCAGAAGCACATAACAGTGTTTGCATATATGTCACCCCCACCTATATTTAATATACCCCCCTCCTCAAACAGATCAAGAAGATACTTAAGTTATATAGAGCCACAGCGAATATCCTTCCCTGGGGCCCATAATTAGCAGTGGCTCCCATTGGTAAAAACAACACAAACACAACAAACTAAAAAGTCAAAGTTTTATCTGTGAAGTGTATTATCACAGTCAAACTTGTGTGTTTTATGCCCTATAGGTGCCAGTTTATCTCTAAGTAATAACACAAGCTTGGCACTTCTCTCTAGTGATAAGACTGTGGGATAGATTCACCGTTTCTTTAACATCTAACATATTGTTTATACAGTATTTATGCACTACAGGTTTGTTCTTCCTGCACAATATATACACCTATTGTGTTGTGTCCACAGTAAAAATCTGATATATTGGCCTGACTGATTTATCGATTTGGCTCTAAGCATATGCAGTAAACATACAAGCTGGAATATTCAGTGGTCACCAGATTTGATTTACTTATTCCCCAGACACTTGGTCTGCCACTTCCATGTGAATAAAATCATTTTTCTTTTTGATAGCTGGAGACTGGAGACATACTGCGCTTACATTTTACCGCCTCTGGTTGCATTTACACAGGGGTGTTGGTTTTTTTTTTTTTTTGCTGTTTCTGAATAATAGCCAGAATGCATACTGGAAACCTACAGAAGTTAATATATTACAAGTTATGTTTTATTTTAGATGGAAGCCACTCAGTTTGCATGCGTTTGCCTTTTCTTCCTTCAGGATGCGTCTCCCCCCGGTCCCTCTCCCTCTTCGGCAGGGGTTTTGGTGCCCCCCAAAGTGGCGTCCATAACCTCTGAGCTGCTGGCCCACGCCAAGGTGCAGCTGCCGCTCAACATGTGAGTATACCTCAGGGCGCTGTCAGCTCACCCACCTGCGACCTGGATTCATCCCTTCTTCCATCTGCCCATTCTGCTTTCAACGCCCCTGAAATATAACCATGATTTCAGGAGCCCCCTCCTCCTCTTTTGTGCCCAGAGATACTGGCCATGTTCCACTACCTCTGCAGCCACAGTCACTCTTCCACGGGTCAAGGATTAAAATCCCCTTAAAAGGAGAGACCCGCACATGCATGTTATGCACATATGTTTAGTCTTCAGATCACTTCCTTTCTTTTTTATGATTAAAATACTGTCTAACATCACCTTCACCTTGAGTAGTCGACAGGAAATCATAGAAAGGAGCGACATAGATTCCTTGTTCGTGGCATTTTAAACCTCTAAGCTACAAAAATGCCCTGCAGAAAAAAACGTTTCATCTATCCTATTTAAAAATATGAAATGATCTCTACAAATGTACTAGAATGTTTTATTCTGATGCTCATCACTGATATCAGACCGTTAGTACATTTACAGTGACAGTGATATTCCACCATAGTTCTGAATTCCATGTTAAAATGTCCGTATTATGGAGCTAAAACAGATATACTGATATTATTCCTTTTTTTTTATGAAGATTCTTCCAATGGCGGGTTGTGACCTTGGTCAGCTGAGGTAAAGACAAAGATCCTCTGTGGTAGAGATGAATGAATCTAATGAAATCTAATGAAAAGGCCACAGTACAAGACATAAACCTCTTAAACATGAAGGAGGATATCAACAGGAGTACATTTCAAAAGTGGACCTTTTGCAGAAGATGATTGAAGGAACAAAGGGTGGAGTTCATACAGTGAATGTCTGCCTCATGTCTGTCTCATAAAACATCTTTTTACAGATTATTTCTCTTTCAAATCAAGGTGCATCTAAACATAATGTGAGATGACATAGTGTAATTTCCGATTTATGAACTTCATTTCCAGGGCAAAAATTGCAAATTGCAAACGAGGGAATTCAATAGGGTTGAGCTCTAAATCAAGAAAAGTGTCAGTTTCTTCTTAAATGAACATTTCTGATTATTTTACCACAGTTTCCACATCACCTCTTAATATCCTGAACAGATAAACGTGTAAATTATGACAAGATATAACCTACATGGGAAAAAATACCAAGAAACAATGAATTACAGTGCTTCATTCTTAACAAGGGCTGGGTTATAGAATAAGATATTTTTTACAGCACCATTAAAACACTTTACAAACATATGGAAAACATTAAGTCAAGTAAAATTACATTGAAATCATAGAATTATGGCAAAATAGATATAAAAATAACAGGATAATAAGAACATTTAAAGATAAAAGGCATTACAATAATCGAAACAGAACAAGGTATTATTGAATAAAAGGGCTTTAAAAAAGAAAATTAAAAAGAATGAATGAAAATTACAGTAAACAGTTGTATTTTCAGTCCTGGTTTGAATGAACTGACAGTTTGAGCAGATCTGAAGGAAGGTTTTTCCAAAGGTCAGGAGCAGAGTAACTGAATACTGCTTCAGTTTGTTTGATTCTGGTTCTGGGAACATGCTATAGACCCGTCCCAGATGTGACCTTAAGGGCCTGGAAGCTCATAGGGAACTAATAAGTCCTGTATATATTTTGATCCAAGACCATTTAGTGCTTTATAAACTAGCGGTGGGATTTTAAAATCTATCCTTTGATTCACAGGAAGCCGGTTTAGTGATTTGAAGACCAGTGGGACATGGTTTAGTTTCCTGGTGTTTGTAAGGCATTCTGGATCAGCTGTAGCTTCCTTTGTTGATTAAATGAAACAAATGCAAGTCTTTAGCTTAATTTACTCAATGTTTTTATCATTAGCCTTTAAATTTCTGAATTTTACGACTTATTTTTACAATAAGTACTCATTTTACACCACAAGTAACTGTCTTGTCGGCCTACGAACCGGAAAAGAAAGAAATATTGATTGGACATTTATCATAATAGCAACTAATGTGGACTTTTTAAAATATTTTTATCAAAGTAACCTTTCAAATCAACAGGAATGGGGAGTCCGAAAAGCTGTAGATGTGATGGATATATGTCCCAATATTTTCGTCCATATCCATGTGTTATAAATAGGTGACTTTATACATGACTGCAAAGTAATCTATTCAGGACAGGTGGATTTAACAGGCTCTTATATTTCCCTTCAACAATGATTTAATCAGAATATATTCAGCCTTTTCTAATACATAATACAATAATAATACATGAATGTAGTATTGTTCATGTAATGTCTATTGTTCATTCTTGTAGGTTTTTGCAATGATGACGTAAGTTAAATCCACTGGAACCCATCTATTATATTTTATTCCCGTCTTTTGCTATTTTGTTCTTTATCAGGTTATTTGTACTGTATGTAAAGTGCTCTATAAATAAAACATTTAGAAAGTGATAGACTCATGGTGCCGTGACCCAGTGTTACGAACGAACATAGTCGTGTACAGCTGGTCACTTGGTTATTAACTGATTTCACAGGCCGATTATTTCTTAAATAGATCACAACCACCTGATACACGCAAACACAATTACGTTCTTGCGGAAATATAACAACACAAGTCACTTCCAGATGGCCGGTGCGGTGCCAATGCTGAGCAAGACCGTTCTATAATTTACCTGGTAATTAATCTACTAGCTAACTGCCAGAAAGACACAGGTACCTTCAAGGTGTTTGGTGCTTATGTTGCAGGGGGTAGACCTTGAAAATTAGGGCAGTATTGGGAAGCGAGGACATTGGGTCAGTTCCCATCCTCAGAGATGGTTGGTTCAGGGTTAATGCATGTTGAGGATTTGGGTTCGGATTAGGGTTAGGGTCAGGGTGACGGGCCTTGAGATGCATCATGCCGAAGTCCCCACAGGTATAGAACAACATGTGTCAGGGTGAGTGCGCTATTTACTATTAACTGGTGTTTTGCCTGCAGGATATGAGACAAATACAGCAACATTGTCAGCTTTAATAATATCACCTTCCAAGTAGTGCAAGGTGCTCTCTCTCTCACTCTCTCTCTCACTCTCTCTCTCTCTCTCTATCTCTCTCTCTCTCACACACACACATACACACACACGCACACACGTCCTGAGTGGGTTTGTCCTACTGATGAGGTTGGACGATTCCATCTTGACCTGGCAACTATTCCTGTTGCCATGGGGAGACGGGAGATGGTCCCCACATCTGTTACCATGGCAACGGAGAGGCAGCACATATAGGGCTTGTTTACTCTGTGGTCTTATCGTCTTGTGTCGGAGTCTGGTACCACATTCTACGGACGTCTCCCAACAACAGGATCAAAAAACTCATTTATATGCTAACACACAAAACAAAACACAACACTCCGTACGTAAACATATAGTGGGTTCAAGCGCTAAACGCTACATGTACCATTACACCGGTACATTGGCCGCTAAACAACAATGTATTGATTAGGCGGCATTTCACTGCTAACCATACCATTTGGGAAAAGGTAAAAAAAAATCATTGAGTTATCCTCTTGTTCCAGCAGAGAAATCACTTGACCTTTCCGTTAGAATTTCAGTAGAACAATAAAATCCCTGGCAGCGATGGAATATAGCAGTGGCGTCACTTAAATTTCAATTACGGTATTGTTTTTCACCAGTTGTTTGGGGTTTATTGTTTTCAGAAACGACATTAATTTGTCTTGTTCTCAAAATGTTTTTAATACCTCTAATCTAAGTTGTCTTACTTGAGGCTGTTGGCAGTGTTCTCTAAAAGTTCCATAATTACCTGCCAAGATATTGTAATTAAAGTGATCTGAAAACACACAGAAATTCTCTCACATTTGTGGTTTTTAGACTGTAGAAAAACCATCCCACAGGATTCAGAGGTGTTTTCAGACAGGGAGGGGCTTAAATATATGAGTGACAGCTATAAATGTCGACCGCTGATCAGATTCAGTCAGAGTTTGCTGTTCTGTACTGTGGAAGTTTGGAAAAATAGATTCTCCTTTTTTACAGGTTTACAGCAGCAAAACACAAAAGCACACAAGAAGAACAAAATCAAAAAAAAGAGAAATTAAAAAAAAAATATATATATATATATATATATATATACAATTTACAGCTGTGCACATGTTGGTCCTACCACAGTTTGGATGTGGATACGGTTTATTACACTGATTATTGCACAGCCCAAAGGTCAAAGGTTAAAATCATTTGAACCATCTTAATACACACAGTATAGCGACTGGGTAGTTTAGTGGTTAATGCCACTCACTTTGGTGCGGAAGATGGCCAGTTTAAGATCCAGGTGTTCCTTTGGGATAGGTTCTTTACACTGTACATTCCAATGTGGCCACAAGGGGGCGCAAGCCTCATTGTCCTGCTCCCAGTCCCGGTTGTGTCAGGAAGGGCATCTGACATAAAAACCTCTGCCAATCCAACATGCAAAGATGATTCGCTGTGGTGATGCCAAAAGGGAAAAAGCCAAAAGAAATCACCTTGTATTATCAATTAGCATTAGCATTAGCATGTAGCATATTTGGGGAAATGGGCTGCCATTGAAGACGTTCTAGGACAAACTCCAGATCTTCATCAGTACTGTGGTCAAGGACAATGACTTAAAAATTTACCTACATATATCTCCTTTTTTGATGGCTAGAACCCGTAGCTGGATTGATCGCAACCACGTTTAGGAATAAAGTCAGAACTGACACACTGATAATGTGATTTAACAAAGATTGTCAACAAATGATGAATTACAATAAATAATACAATAAATAACTAAAACATATTTTAAACACCAGCAAATCATGTATATTTCCATTTAGTCTTTTGATTTTGGACTGATGGGAGAGAAAAAAAACTAAACTAAAAAAAAAAAAGATGTTTTTTTTCCAAATTCAGGTGGGTTTTTTTCCCCTAATTTCAGTTCCTACAGCTTTAAAGAAGTATAACTTTCTGTTGTTTTAATGTTTACTGTAATATTGGCAGTAGATATCATCTCCTCTGTTACATCTTTATTTTTTAAGAGAAATTGACACAAAACACTTTGGGGAAATTGCTTGTATATGGTGGGAGGACAAAGCTGCACTGTTTCTCTCCCTGTCTTGACAAAGATCCCTGCTGTAGATCAAAACATTGTTTGAGGGTCTAATAAAAGAGTTGTTGGAGCATCAACAGTACGTGGGCTTTTATACTTTGATCCTCTGCACTGTGCACTTTAAACAACCAGAACACTTCCAGTTGTAGAGGGAAAATAACAACAGTTTTTTTTTTTTTTTTTAATATAAAGCAGGATCATTATTTGTGTATTTTTACTACTTTGGTGAACATTTGTTGGATATTTTTCTGTTTGTGTCCGCCCTCAGATACCTGGCTCTGTACGCATACAAGCCCCAGAAGGCGGACGAGCTTGAACTTCGGAAAGGTGAAATGTATCGCGTCACGGAAAAGTGTCAAGACGGATGGTTCAAAGGCACCTCGCTAAGGACCGCTGCCTCCGGTGTCTTCCCAGGGAACTATGTCACCCCCGTCTCCAGGTAGGTGAACTCAGCTGGAGCCTGCGTCGTCACAGATTAAAAGAGCCAGTTGAATGGTAGGAGTCGCAGTGGAAGAAGTGCTCTTGAAAATGAAACAACACTCTAGTGCTAAAATGTAAATGTTAATATAAATGCAAGGAGAAGTGCCTACTGATGGTTGAGTGGCGGTTGTCGGAGAAATTCATATTTAGTGGCAGTGAGACAAAAAAAAAAAAAAAAGAGCCTTGAATGTTTACAACATTTTTTCATATGCAATTCAAACCACGGGTGCTAAGTTGAAATTGTCCACAGGTTTGGTCACATGAACCCAGCGGTGCAACACAATCACAACCCGGCTTATAGTTTTGTTGTTGGCACAAAAGGAGGTGGTAATTTCCATTGTAATTTTTCTTGGTTATTTACTTTAGCGGAATAGAGATCAGGCAAAGCAGCGTGACCGTGGTGCTTGTTATGGTATGTAATTCCACTTTCATGTGGTCAGCCTCTTGTTGCAAAGTCACACCCAAACAGAGCGGCTCTATCTGCCAATACTGTATTCCCTGCACTGATAATGTATTCTCTCTGCTTCAACCTCTTCTCCACATTATGCCCCACTGCTTTCACCTCTGGACATCAAAACTAACAAAATCACGGCGCCGTTATCACCATATTTTCACTGCAGGAGACAAAATCTTTGGAATATAAAAAGCCTGTAAAAGTCATTCCAACAAAATCTATCATTAACGCACAGATGATGCCTACGAGGATGTCTACATGTACATGTATGCGCCGTATATATCTTCACTTTAAAGACTTGGAAATTAATGTACCGCGAATGTAATCATCGTCGTCGTCATCACCGTTGTCGTCATCATTACTTTTCACATCCTGAATACTGTTACCAAAGCCATTAAAACCAAATTAAAAAGTAAAAAATAAATAAATAAAAATATTGCACGCTGAAATGATATTTGGCAGTTTAATTGACCTCATGGCTGTATGCATGAAAACATTTACGCTGGTTGTTCAGCTAATCTGTATTCTGCTCCATGATGCAGTGAAAGAAAGAGAGAGTGAGGTGGAGAAAATTAAGGCAAGGGACAAACAGAAAAGGAAAACAGAAGGATTAGAAAGAGGGGAGAGGGAAGGGTAAATGAGGCTGAATGGGTTGCAGAAAAGGTAGAAGTGGAGATAAAGGCAAAGGTGTAGATGAAAAGGCAGACGGAGGCAAGATAGAGGAAAGAGAAAATGAATCGGAGAGATGAAACCTTGCGAAAACAGCAGGTGTCCCTCTCCAGTGGATATGAATGGCTGCTTCACATTCTGCAGTTATGCAATCTGAGAGAGACACAGAAAGGATGGGCGAGTAATCAAATGAGAGGCAATTTGTTATTTTTACGCAAGCATACTCTCTCCATCCCTCACTCCCTCCCCTTTTCTCTCCTTCCTCCTTACCTCTCCCCAATCCTTTGTCTGCAGTGCAGCTCAGAAATTTCTCAATATGATAATGAGAGGCTGCCAAAGATGCACATTCACTCCCATGCTAACATGCACTGGAGATGATGCAAACAGCCAATATTTATAATAGCCATGTGTAATATTGATAAATGCACACATGCAAAACTGGACAACGTGCGTTCTAAATGTAAAGACTTACTCTATATTTAACAATGGCTCAGTTAGAAGTCCCATCAGTCACATTGGCGGCAAATCAAACACGCACTAGTTGTATATGTTTAGTGTCTATGTAGACTTTCTGCTGGTGCACACGCACACTCTCACACGCACATAGAAAGCCATAACTCTGCATGTGCGTGACAGGAAGTCGATGGGCAGCTATAAGAGTGTGAATACCACCAAGTCAATAATGTTCAGCTCACTGTTCTGCCATTCAGCACTCTGCAAACTGAAACATGAGCATCCCACCACTTCATGTATGTTACAGTCAGTCGCTGTCGTGTAGATCCACCAGGCAGATAGCACGGGCATCATTCAAGGTGACAGACAATATGGCTGTGCAATTTATTTTATAACGCTGGAAGGACGGGCTACGCGCTGACACGTCGCACTAGAAATAATAAGCCGGAAACCTTTCATATTTATTTGTATTGATTGCGTAGTGTATTGTAAGTTAGCATGAAATTAATTCATTATTCCAAATAAGGATGCATAATTTGGCGGGAAAAGCCACAGTGTTGTTGTCTTTCACACAGATTACTTATTGTTTTTGAAATGTTTGTTTGCTTTTTCAACGCAAATGTACAAAAAAATACATATATTTTTCATTGTCAGCGTCTGAGTCCAAAATATCACAATAAAAATACTAAAACGCCATCAGCAGTCGAAAGTATCAACTGATTTAAGCTATTTAAAAAGTACTAATCCTATTAATTTAAGTTTGTAATTCAGGTAAAATACACTTTCTCTGTTTTTCACTGGTATCAGATATGTCTTTTTTTGGACATTCAGTAGCTCTTTAGTGAATGTGGAAACACGGTCTTCTGCTCTAGCATTGATTCAACAGTAAAACCCATTTAATTTGACAAATGACTGGATGTAGACACAGTCAGTTAATGATATATTTTGCTGAAAAAGTCATTTTTCTCTGTTTTGGTAATAATATCCCTTGCGTTTACTCTGAGCCTTTATGAACATATACATCATCAATAAATTAAATATAGTAACATACATGATTCTCACTGAAAAATGATAAAATATTACAATAAATGGTGGTAAATCACTTAGAAAAGGTTAGATGTAGAACAAAAACCATTTGGAACTTACCAGGAAAATAGTTCTAGGTCTTTAAGGGTTACACTGCAGCCTTTTGTGATTATATAATTGCATGGGCTGACACTGCAATTGTGTTTGTGATTCGGCTCTTTGTTCCAATTTTAGCACTAAACCGACATTCTGAACATACCGTTCATCAATGGTCTCGTTTGGACTTCTACATGTGCTTTACAGTATCAACAAAATGTACACAATCATTTTTCATTCATTCTCATGAATACACAAAACACTACAAACACAGAGATAAAAATAAATAAATAAATAAAACTAGATGACACAGCTCTGTTTTTAGTCACCCATTAACCTCTGCTTTAAAAATATCATATCTGTAATTAATCTGACTTCAGATGTGTTACATTGTTGTTCACACCTTTATGGCGAAAACTGAGAGTCCAAATTTAAGTTGTGTATTGTGTTATTTTACAGCTTTTACACTCTGCTCCCAATTACTCGCCCAGTTATGGCCTTGTCTTTTGGATTCATCAGAAAAGAAGCTCTAGGGTTAAACTAATGATACATTGGAAGACTAATTTGACAAAATAAAAATGACTGAGGCTTTCAAAACCTACTAGATTGCATCTTTTCAGGATATGACAGTGATGTCCTCAGGCAGGCTTTTTGTCAATTATTTTTAGAGTCTGATTGTATAAGGATGTGAGGGTGTTCATAGTGATGCCCACAGTGGGAAAAAAAAGTGCATGAGTTCCCGGGCTGCATGATTAACCCCTTCATGCATACATCATGAGGAAAAATAAAAAGCTTTTTTTTTTTCTTATTTAAAATAGGGCTAAAGCTGACATTTTTTACAGAATTATGTTTAATATAAATGCTATATAACTGCCCATAGATGTGCACACTATGCAACAAAGGGGTAAAAATAGCAACTGACATTAGTGGCTTTTCTATTGGACATCTGATATTTACTAAATATAAAAAAAAAAAAAAAAAAAAAACCAGAAGTGCAGAATGTCGGTTTTCCATTAAATCACAAATGCAATAACTTGAAAACACACACTAGAAAACTTCAAAACACTTCTAAAAACGCATCTGTTTAAACTGGCTTTTGCAGTAGCTCAGTGCTTTACGCCACTGACTTAGGTGCGGAAGATGGCCGGTTTGACACCCAGGTGATCCCTTGGGAAAGGTTCTTTACGCTGTACATTCCAATGGGGCCTTTGTGGCGGTTCCAAACCTGGTTGTGTCAGGAAGGGCATCCGACGTAAAAACCTGTGCCAAATCAACATGCGAAGGTGATTTGCCGTGGCGACCTCGAAAGCGAAAAAGCCGAAAGAAATCATCATCATTTTGTCTATAATGATGACAATTGGTCGTGTGTACAGCCACAGTTTACTTTTTTTTTTTTCATTTTTCTTTTAATGTACGTTGAATTTTCGGCACTGACAGGTTTACAAAGTTCCAAACTGCTCTACATTTTACCTGCATCTACATTTTCAGTCGTGTACTTGACACTCAGTTTATCAAAAAAAAATTAAAAATGACACTCAGACTGCCTTTGCTTGTTATTCACTTGTACTTTTAGTTACATTACTTGAGTACATTTATTTTTACAGTACTTGTACATAAGTACAAAAAGTTTCAGATACTTTAACACTTTAACCCCAGTAACATTTCAATCAGTGACTTTGACTTTTACTAAGTAAGTAAGTATTAAGTAACTTTTTGGAGGGGTACCTATACTTTTAGGATGGATGGATGAATGATAGATGGATGGATGAATGATGGATGGATGGATGGATGGATGGATGGATGGATGGATGGATGGATGGATGGATGGATAGATAGATAGATAGATAG
>JAPSES010000019.1:10905399-10919264 GCA_029822895.1 Maxillicosta whitleyi | reverse complement strand
AACACTGATTGTTTTTATCACTTAAAAAACAAAGTGTAGATTAATTTTTTTGTTCCCACTGTCTCCTCTCCAGGGCTCCGTTTGGAGTAGGTGCTAGTCGGGGCTCGTGTCTGTCCAGTCCGGTAGGAGGAGGAAGCGGGTGCAGTCAGGTGGGGAGTAAAATCTCCGACCCGTCATCCCCTGGGCCATCTTCATCCCGCCCCTCCACCCCGCTGCTAAACTCTGCCAACTCTGTTAATAGCGTCAGTCCCGCCTCCTCGCCACAAAGTGCTGCCGCCCAGCTGAAGAACTGCCTGCGCTCCAGCCAGCACACGGTTAACCAGGCACGCACCTCCATGCAGCTGGGTAAGCAGAAACATGAACACACAATTAAAGAACTACACAAACACATAACAGCATAACAGGTTTCACTCAGTAAGCATTTTAAAACCTCTATATTTACACCGGTTCCATTTAACATTTAAAAGCATCTGTTTCTTCTCATTTCTACAGTTTATTCATACCCGTAAAACACGCTGCTTAACATTAATTATCTAACACAACGGCATAGATCCGCCAGACTATTGATCTGTAACTGGAGGAACATTTTCTTCCGCTGTTGCCGGGTAGAACTTGCACTGGAGTAAAATAAATCCACGTGTATTTGTTGAAAAGTATAAACAAATAAATAGGATTGAAATTTGATGTTACACTGCTCTGGATGCAGTGGTATCACACACAACTGAATCAGATATTGGTGACATAAGGTGTGTTTCCATAAAGTTATTTAATGAAATGGAAGCTTTTATAAGTATTATTGATAAAAAGTTGTTTTGTTTTTTTTTTGCCTTAAATACACGTAACAGAAATGGGAAAACTCGTTTTACTCTAAATTCTGAACATCCTAAAGTGTGAGAACATGGTTGTACAACAGACAGAAGACATCACAGTTATTTTAGGAACACAACAAATCACTCTGCTTCTTCTACTCTGTTTATTGGAGACATGTGCAAAGCAGCTGACAGAACGCAGCCTAGATCAAGCAGTGGAAACCAGTTAATGGAAACACACACAATACACATGAACAGTTTAGATAGCTTTTCAAACATTTTATAGACAGACAACTGTTATAGCTCTGATCCATAGACAGATCTGGGTAGTTAAATTCTGTGTCTGTGTGTGTGTGTGTGTGTGTGTGTGTGTGTGTGTGTGTGTGTGTGTGTGGTCTGTCAGTGTAAATAGTTACCAAACAATTAGCATGCAGAAAACAGTGATAACCCAACTTATTAAATCCAATAATGACTCTAAACTAAAATATGTAACATATTAAATAACAGCTATTCTGCAAAATAAGTCAAAAATAAATCTCCTTTTACACTGACAAAAAAAAAAGATTATAACTCTGGAGGATTTCACACAGTTTTTTTTTGTTTTGTTTTGTTTTTACCAAGGAGTTAGTAAAAGATTATCTTGTATATAAAATAAATCAACAAATTTTGCTCTTTATTCGTTGTATTTTCTTTGACAAAGTTAAAAAGCAGTGATTAAGGTGAAGCTTGTTTCTTAGCATAGAACAGATTTGATCAGTCTCATACTTAAAGGGAAACACACAGGACAGTTTAATAATTTAACATCATGTTTATTATCAGCTGTTTTTATATATATTAGCTGTGTTTATGATTTATTTTTGTTTATTTTCTCTTTGACTCAGGGAAATGCACAAGAATTCCAATGTATCTATACTGCAATGTATTTGTGCAAATGGCAAAATAAAGTCTATTCTATTCTATTCTAATAAACCTGAAGAAGTCACATCATTGCAGCCCTAGTAAATACACAATCACTAGCGAGCTGTTGCTGTTCAGTACAAAACTGATGTAACAATGTTATAATGACCATACATATAAATCAAATCCAATTTATTTATACAGCGTCATATCATAACAAAAGTTATCTCATGACACTTTATATTTAGAGTTGATCTAAACCAGACTCTTCAGCCAATTTACTGAAACCCAACAGAATCCTCAGAGAGAACATTCTGCAATGAAGATAAAAGCTACACGTCAAACCAGGGACTCAATGCAATTATTGTGGACAATATTGCAATTTGTGTCTATTTGTACCGTTTATTCGGAAAAGGATGGAAATAGGGGAAGACACATGGATGTACAACAAAAACTGAACTCCAACTGTCAAAGAATAAAACAACTGGTGCAACTATAATTACCAATGGCTACAACAGCTGCACATAACTGCAAATACTACTACAAATACAAGTATGAACAGTGGATATATACTACAACTACTGCTGTTACTACAACAAATAATAGAAACCACTACTATTTATGTAACTATAGATCTGTAAAAAATGAGAGACCACTGCAAAATAATCACTTTCTCTGGTTTTACCATTTATAGGTATGTGTTTGAGTAAAATAAACATTTTTGGTTTTTTTTTCTAAACTACCGACAACATTTCTACCAAATTCCAAATAAACATATTGTTATTTAGAGCATGTATTTGCAGAACACACGTGTTTTGTCGGGTTCTATTTAGTTTGTGATGATTTATTGTGTGTGTGTGTGTGTGTGTGTGTGTGGGTGTGTGTGTGTGAGGGAAGAAACCATGAGCCAGGCTGACATGCTTCGCCATGGCTCCAGTTCCTGGGGTACGTGTTCGATGTACTGTTCAAGATAACTGTTCCCTTTTTTTAACCGGAAGTGTCAAAACAAGGGCTCAAGTTGAAGAAAGATAATGTTTACTTCCTCTGCTCCTTCACCACCACTCTCATGTTTCATGTGGGCACATACAGCTTATAGACATGTGCAGCTTATGTATGTACAAAGTGTTGTTTCCTTTAAAAATGGTCTGGGTGAGGCTTATAATCAGGTGTGCGTTATAGTCCGGAATTTACGGTAATTTTGTGGAACTAATACCACTGTTTTTGCCTGTTGTAAGAAGATAGTGATGCCCGCAGTTGTGGTTTTTATTCTTCTTCTTCTTAAATTAGACATGGATCAGGTGTTTATTCAGTAGAATAAGTGTTTGTGTTGGAATTCATTCATTCATTCATACATGTACACACGCTGATTTCACAGGAAATTGCAGTGGTCTCTTTATTTTTCCCAGAGCTGTATATAATACATTTTATCACAACTATACGGATAAATGAGTGATGGCGATGGAGGCAGGAGAGAATTAGGACCACGGCAGCGGGTCCAAAGATGATCCAGGGATAACCCGTGTGGACATAAAACACAGACACTCTGGGGAAGAAGCCAGTTACATGTATTTGCTGGAGCGTGAAAAGGGTTGAAGAGTAGAGGAGGAGCAGAGAAAAGCTCAGTGTATCATGATGCGTCCCCCAGCAGTCTAAGCCCATAGCAGCATAACTAAGAGCAGCCTGAGCCACCCGAACTGTTAAAGGAGTGATGTTTTTCTTTTTTTTTTTTTTTTACAATTACCCTGTGGTCTACATAAACTGTAAATGCTATATTTTCCTCTGAATTCTTCATTAATTCAACTCTACGGGTCCATTTTCAACCCTATTTCTGAATAATGACACTAGAAAAGGTCGCTTTGAGCACTGGCCCTTTAAATGCACATGAGCTACTTCATGCCCCGCCCCCTCCAGGTTATTGATTTTGTTTTCTGTCCCATTCAGCCACTTATGTTCATTGATACAACCAACGACTGAACATTTTAGGTAATCAGCTTGGACATATTTTCAGTTTTTACTACAACCACTGCTACTCATAAACAATTATGTCGTATTTGGAGAAATTTTTGTCCGAAGTCTTGATCTTATATGTGCAAATGTCATGATGTAACTAGTTATAAAACATAACAAATTAAGAAGGGATTCAAACAGGTTGTAGAAATCCACACGATTTTGGCTGGAATTAATATAAATATAGTTTTGCAGCAGCTGGAGGGTTCAAATACAAACTGTATGAACTATTAGGGTCAAAATACACAAATAAATGAACCACAGACTAATAATAAAAGTGGGTTTAATAAATATGACCCCTTTAATGTACACGTCTCCTTCACTGCCTCATGATACAACAGTTCCCAGGACCTCCCAATATCCGATTTACTTCTTTAATCACTCAGGTTTTATTCAACACAAGTCAAATATTTTTATTGTTTGTCCCCATTTTTGTTGTAGAAAGGTCACACTTACCACTGACTATGCCTGTAGAAACCTTTTAGTTCTTTTTTTATTATTATTTGTTTTGTGTTTGTGTGGGGTTTTTTTTTTATTCCTCTGAACATATTTTCTATTTCTGTTTTCTTGCTGAATAAATGAACTGAGAAATAAATACACAGTATATGCTCATTATAACCCAGCAAAAACAACAAAGACTGAGGTCTGTGCAGTTTTGCGCAGCAATATATAGTATATTAAACTGAGTAGCATAAACAGAGGATTTGAAAGTGTTATCTGAATGGAAATGCTCAAAAGGGGTTCAACTTCTACATAACTAAAATACTTACTATGATTTTTTGTTGAAATCATTCAGTATTTTTGTGCCTGAAAGAATATAATATTGGACTTCTGCTAAATCCCTTTCCATTTCTGGATGGAGAAAGCTAATATTGGAGCACATTCCACTTCTAAGATTGACATATTTGAGTCCGTTTCGGAAACCCTTCTTGGTCTATACTGAAGAAAATGTGTCCTGAACTCTGTCTTATTATATTATACAGATCTGAATGTGATGGGATTCTATGTCTATGCTAACAGTAAGTCTCTATTTTTGTTTTGTTTGTATTTTTGTCTGTCAGTAACAAGTAACTATTTGAAATGAAACAAAAATGTGTGTAAACTCTGCAGTATACCGTAAAAGGTGAGGGATTTATGGTCTTTTTGACCAAAACATCACTAAAGGAAAGAGAGAAATGTGAACTTGGTGATGCAGGGATTGAGATGCTCTTATGAATATCAAACAGCAGCCTCCTGTTCAACAGGCCTCTCAAAAAGATGCATAGCATGTTAAAGGACAGATGAGTTTTGCTTATGTCTCTTCAGAGGGATGAATGAGGCTGGGGTTGCTCGCATCCAAACAGTTTTTTTTTTTTTTTTCCCTCCGCACAATAATCTGCCTTCCAACATTAGCTACTGTTGCACAATGGGGAGTACAAGTACATACGCAGGTAAATAATTTGGCACAGTCACAATGGTTTCTCATTATAATCGTGTTACTCCTTGTGCCTGATGTGTTTACACAGACAAACAGAAGCTTTAACAATCGCACACACCTGTGTCTGTACAAGGGCTAAATCATATCAACATTATTCTCCACTCAGAGTCTATTCATCTCCTCAGTCCCAATTTCACTCTTTTTTTTCCATAGAATCTTTTCTTTCTTCCTCAGAGGGAATAATGGTGAGGGTTTCTTTGGGAAGGCTGAAAGAGTACACACTGTGAAAGCACTGCCAAGAATAACACACACACACACGCACACACACACACACACACTGGCTACACTCATACACATATTACACATGTGCACTCCCACTTATATACACATGCAGCTGAATGACATCACTGTGATTTTGTTTTATGGAGGCGTAATGACAGAGCTTCGTGCCTCTCTCTCAACCTCTTTCCCTTTCTCTGTTTCGCTCTTTCTCTTTTTTCAGCGTACACACAAACACACATCTGGTCCCCATTATGAAATAAAGTATGTGCATAGTTCTGGCGTTGGGTGGTTTTATCACATGACCACTGTGCCTCTCTATGGACTCCAGCCCGAGTTCTGCAATGTAGTAAGAGCAGGTGGCTAGCAACTCTGTGTGTACGTGAGTGTGCGCCAGTGTGTATATGCTCGCGTGGGTGTGTATTTTTGTGTACTTTTATCCTCACAAGCACCAAATGTCCTCAGAGGGATTAAAGGCTGAGAAAAGTACTCCAAACTGAGGACATCCCAGTTTTTATTTCTTTAAGGGGTGAGGTCGGACTCGAGCTTTCCAGTATTTATATTGTTTTTCTTCTTTTTGATAAAATGATCATTTCAAGTTGGAAAAAGTTAGGGCGTAGGCACCGACGGGCCACAGTAGTATACATGAATATTTAAACTAGTGGAACTGATGTGTCTAAATACATCACAACAGTTTGTTCCTTCACATTTTTCTTGTTTTAAAGTGAATATATGTAGTATTTCTACTTTCAGATATTTAAAAAAGAGATAAAATTATCATTAGAATTAGGACTGCGACTAACAATGATTTTAATGATTGATTAATCTGTAGATTATTTTAATAACTAATAGATTCATCAGCTAAAAACAGAAGATCTGTATTTAACATTATAGGCTTTGTGTATAGTTAGTGAGTACTAGTCTGCCAAGTAGACTTGTTGTGACTACAGTCTAGCAAGTCTTCAACCAGCTCCAGTTATAATAATAATAATAATAATAATAATAAACTTTTTTTGTATAGCACCTTTCATACAAAAACTGTAGCCCAAAGTGCTTCACATTGATTAAAAATTCAAATACAATTTTAAGACAGGATGAAATAAGAAATACATTAAGATTTGATTGCACAGAATTATATATATATATATATAAAAGTTATAGGCTATTAAAGTAGCGTTGTATGTATTATTTTATTTCAATGATAATGTTACTCTAGTGGCCTAATATATGGAGATGGAAGAAAACATTATAATTAAAACAAGTGTCTAACTAGAATGGCACTCAGTAGAGCGCAGACTTCCACCAAGTGCAACATGAAAAATGAATTGCCAACTCTTTTGAGAATTGATTTGAATCCATTTAATTGACTTGTTGTTGCAGCATTAATTAGAAAGTTTAACTGTGAAGTTCTGCCCAAAACTCCAGTGTGTTGGATTGTAGAGATATGAACTGAATGTGTTCATACAGATGGTTCAGTGGATTTATATGGCCACTAGAGGGAGTAGTGAGTCATTCTGCCAGTCTTCCATGGTGAGGAAAAGTAGCATCATAGGACCTTTGACCAAAGCAGCAGAAAGTGACCATTTTGGATGAGAACCATTAAGAAAGAACTTTTAAAGTCAAAGAAAGTGATGATGCACTGTTGTAGTTTTCTCCACTGGACACGGCTCTAAATGAAAAGAATGGAGTTTGATGCTGAAATGGTTTTGATTATGAGATTTATGCTGGCATTAAGATATTATAGGATGTTATTATCGTTGCTGAGGTGCCGTTTGTTTGTCCACAGTTCAGACAAAACGGTGACAGTTCTGACCTTGTTTGTTTGATTCCAAACACATTTTTTTGTGCAGCTATAGATAACACAATCCATACAGAAAACAGAGATTTGTGGTTTTACTGTGGCTGTTTTCTGTCCGTCTATAATGTAAACTATCAGCTGATGCAGCATATGAAGATTATAAGGGGCTGTTATTTTGGCCGACTGTCAAAAAAAGCAACTACAAGTTTTCATTTGAAATAAAAACCTTGATAAAACCACATTACAGACGTGTGTAAAAACAATGAACTTCATAGTTCCTTCAGTGAGTGATACAGTCTGTAGATACATAGAGTTGATTTATTGGTAGTTTTCATAGTCCTAAGTGGGTCCAAGTATGCAACTTCATCCTGCTGTTAAGAATTTAAAAAATCAGTACTACATAGAACCCTTTTTACTCAATTTTAATCTTGGACATCATCCACTGAGATATTTTCCTGTCATTATTGAAACTTACACACAGGCAGTGTTTTTGTCAGTGACAATGACTTCTATAAAACATTTTTCCTCCCAAATAGTAAGTAATAAAATAAATGACTGTTGTGATAAAAGATAACTGCAGCTACTGAAAATGCCTTTATCCATGATCATCACCTCTAAGCCCAAGCCTTCACATACAGACTACACCTGCAAAGAAATACTTGTTGAATTATTTAGGATATTTTTCTCTTTTATTGAAGGAACCATGAAAACACCCAAGATACAAATATTTCATGATGATTTACTGATCTTCAGTTTCAAAACACATTATAAATCCATGTATCATCTTCATATCAACGAGTACAAGCAGCGTAACGGCAACAAAACCAGTTAAAATTGATGTTTCCTGCCCACATTCTGCAGCTTTATTCCCAGGGTAAAAGATTTGGTGCATCACTCTTCTTGCTACTTCTGTCCTGGGTTTTCTGTGGTTCCGTTAGAGGTTCGCCTTCAGGGTTTTCTGGCAGAAGGGCGTTAGGAAGTCAGATGAAGCAGTATAAAGTGTGAAACAGTTTGCCCTGAGCGAATGGGGCGACTTGATGTATTATTTCCAGTCGTAGTTTGGTCAAGTTAAGACACCAAAACTATTTAATTCGCTTTAGAAAGAGATCATTTGTGTTAAAATTGACCATTTAAACAGCACAACGACACAACAAATAAGGTCCCACCATGAAGTCTGCCTGCCAAACCATGCTGAGGGCAAACTCCTCCCAACTCAGTTCAGTTCAGTTCAACACACAAGGAAATGGACTTCATGGTGCTTTCAGAAGCACCTGGAAAACTCAGAACTGTAGAACTTTACACTTGAATATCCACAAATGTTTTAAATCTTGTTCTTATTTTCCTATATTTAATAATAACTACCTACATATTCCATTCCTTCTTTCACAGAAGCATTCAACAATTAGATGCAAAAATCTTTTTTTTTTTTTTTTTTTTTAATTCCAACCCATTTGGCCAGTGAGTCAAAAAGTTAATATAAAACGCTTCTATAGGATAATTACAGCCTCAAATGTATTATTTATTTTTTATTCCTGCCTACAGTGTCTCAGTAAATGCCATTGTTGTTTGTTTGCTTGTTTGTTTGGTTGGTTGGTTGGTTGGTTGGTTATTATTTTTTTTAATATTTATTATGAAAAGAAAGGAAAACGTTCCAAAAGGAGTGGGATAAAGTTTAATTTATAGTCTCCCGCCCCCTTACCCCATCCTTCTACCTACCCTAAATTCCTATGTCAGATCCCATAAGTAACTCAAAAATCCTACACATATCAGACTACGTTCTGACTAAATATGACTGACTATGTAATAATCCGTGTACATTTTTGTGTCTTCCCTCAGTCCACAGTCCTCCTGCTGGAAGCCCAGAGCGCCCCACGGTGGCTATCTCCCCTCTGCGTCCTCAGAGCTCCTCCCCGTCCCGGTGCCCAGGCCAATCAGGTCGCCCTCTTTCCATGGTGTCCCCGGGCCCCAGCCTGGGGCCCTCTCCACTCTCTTCTCCTGCTTCGAGACCCCTCCTCCCCCTCTCCTCTCCATTATCCTGCCTCACGCCCCCCAACGTGTCAGCGGTCCTTCTGAATGGCGAACCAGGCAGCCCTATGCAGCCGCCATCGCCGGGCCCCTCGCATGTGCCCACCCAGGGTGTCCTCGCCCCCAAAGTAGAAAAGGTGAGTCTGATCTTTGTTCATAATGAGATAAAAAGACTTGTTCCGGCATAATGGTTTAAAACGATTCAAGGCTGTTCAATGAAGATTAACCCGTGAAGACCCGAACATCCACCACTGACCAAAGCCATTTGTTGATCTAATACTTGTTAATCCACTAATCCTATCAATCCATGTAAATAATTGGTGTGAAATGCAGATATGACGCATTTGGATGTTCAGAGGCTCCGTAGTGAATGTAGAAACACCGTCATCTTCTACAACATTGATTCACCAGTAAAACCCATGGAGTTGGATCAATGATAGTGGATGAAGACACTTGATTTATATTCAATTAATAGTATGGTTTTCAGAAAAATTCGCCACCTTCTTCAGTTTTCTCTATTTTTTTTATATAATAACCCTCAAATGTAATCTGAGATTTTATTAACATCTATATGATCAATATATAAAATAAAGGAAACTATAGGATTTATACTGGAAAAAATTTAAAATGGAGCTGATATTACCGTAAGAAAGGTTAAATAGAGAGAAAACGTAGCACTGGGTCTTTATAGGTTAAAAAGTGAGAAGCTACTTGCTGTATCTGAAATGTTTTGCAGCTGAAGCGTTTTAATTATTGCTATTTTATATGTAGGAATGTTGAGTGTGCATTGTTTTACTGATAAGAGGAGAAAATGAGTCTGTTAACTGACTGAATAAAACGTAATTTGTCTCATTAATCTAACTGTTTGAGTGTTGGGAATGTGTATTTTTAAAAGATAATATTAGACGCTGAGATGGAAACTTACTCCATGAATTAGAGAGAAGTTGTGAATTGGGTCATGATGGTTTGTCATTTTTAACCAGTGGATCCCCAGAAAAGTTTGGGAAACATTGCTTTAGTTCTCCTTTATTATCTGACCTGTCTGGTAATCTATCTCTCCAGCCCAGTTGAAATGTATATTTTTATCTGCAAACCACAGTCTGTGCACGTGTGAATACAGATTAGAATAAAAAAATAGTTAAATTTCTAATATCTTTTACAGATATTTAAAACAAGATAGTAGTATTAGGTGGTTTAAAGCAGTGGTTCTCAACTGGCTCTAGCTTCAGGACCCACAATCACCCCTCAATGATAAGCAGCGACCCAAATTGATAAATGCTTAACTCCACAAATGTATTTAATATAAAGATGGTGTGTTTTTAACCTGAGATAATACCGAATATCACAGTATGAAAACACAGTAAACTAGAAAAGCACTCAGAGAGCGCAAACCTCCGCCGAGCAGCACAGTTCCCCCACATACCCCCACATTTGTTTTTTATTTATTTTATTAGATTGTTGACACTGGAAACATACCCTTTGCAATTAGAATTACACAGATATTCGCGAAAATCGACATTTCCATAATGTTGGTTTTCTTCAGGATCTAGCTCCATCACTATTGAAGATCCGTCAAATCTGTTCACATCCTACTTTTTCAGTAGACCTTCAGCTCCAGTTTGGTGCTAGTTGCAGGTCTGTATCTGCATTAGTTTCCTCACAGTGACTAAAATGATGAAGGCCCCCTACTTTTGTCATGTTACGGAATATTGATAATATCTGGATCATACTTTTACATATCACAGAAAGTATCAGGACCATGTTCTGGATTTTTTTGCCAAACAATCCAGTAATTCTGTGTGAAGTTCTATACACATATGTTGAAAATGGCCTTGCAATGATAAAGAATCCTTTAAAAAATTCCTGGATCCAGACTGTGATCTGGATCACCTACAAAATTTAATCCTGTGTTCCTTGTCTCAGAGCGAACATTTCCTGAAAATTTCATTAAAATCCGTTCATAACTGTTTGAGTTATCTTGCTAACTATCAAACTACGAAAACGAACCCTGGCAAAAACATAACCTCCTTGGCGTTAAATGTTAAACCAAAATGACCAGCAGGTGGCGATGCTAAATATGGAAATATTCAGTTAACACTATATTAGGTACATTTTCACTAACAAATGCACTTAGTTAAAAATCAAAAGTGTATTCAGTCACGTATTCAAGCATTGAGCACATAGAGGTTTTCGTCCTCCTGTGTAGGTTAAACCATATCTGATGTAGTAAAATGATGTCATACCTGAACCTCGCTGTGATATGAATACAGGTTTTTGGATCTTTTATGTTAGCATTAAAGCGTATTATCGCTACTAATAAGGAGGCAGCGATCGGCTCCATAAAAAATAAAGCACAGAATTGTTCTTTTTTTTGTTGACACTTTGTTTTTATTAGTTATTTATCATTTTGCAGAACATAACAAACAACAGTCGGCAACAGATAAACAGTCACAGTCTAATAGTAGTGATCATTTTACCGTTATCAAATAGCAATCAAGTTACCCAATTAATGTCATTTTTAGAGCAGCATTTTTTTTTTTATAGCATTACACAGGAATATGAGACAACCCACCCATTAATTCTATTTAAACAAACTAATCCATTTACCCCATTTTATTATATAAAGTTCAACTTACAGCCTCAGCACGAATATTAATCTCTCCATTTTGTGAATTTCATCAACAATTTCCTACCAGTCCCACAGGATTGGGTTCTTAACATAATTTTTTGCCAAAGGCCCACGACTCACTGAAAATAGGTTAGCGACCCACTTTTGGGTAGCAACCCACTAGTTGAGAATCACCAGTATTTGTGCCCAGTTTACCCAGTGCTTGTTCTAGTTATTGTTACTATTATAATTCTAATTATCACCACGGTTGTTATTGTTAGTATTGTTGATATTTTCTTGTGAGGATCTTTACCACTTTCCTCTTCCTTTTCCTCCCACCTTCACTCTTCCCTTCTCTTCTTCCCTTTCTTCTCCTCCTTCCTGTTCCTCCATGTCAGGCCCAGCATCGAAATGTGGTTCAACAAAACTCATGGTAAAGATAGTAGAATATTAAGGGGAGCCTTGTATGCTTTATGATGTTCCCGTTGGCAAAGCATAAAATAACACAAAATTCAAATTTGACAGAAGACACTGAAGTCAACTAAACATATTTTGGTGTAAAACTATATAATATTATTTATTTTTATTTATTTAACCTTTATTTTTACCAGGTAAAATCGATTGAGAACAGCTTCTCATTTACAATGATGAGGTTCCATCAGACAAAAGACAAGATCAAGACAGAACAATAACAGATAAAAGGAAACAATACAGACAAATCGAAAATTTACAAGAAAGAATGGAGTTAAAAAGAGTTATGAGAGTAATGGAGTTATTATTATGTACTACGTATCTTTCTTGAGATATATGGATTTCAATGTGCGTTTACTTTTTGTGTAGTTGTAAGATATATATTTAAGTCAAAGAGTCTTTATATCTGGCAAGGTTCATATTTTTGTTCACTTCACCATTTTTTTGTTGAACTTTATTTCCTATAAACATGTATGTAATATGTCAACACGTTTTGTTAATTAAATGTTGGCATACAGTACTGATTGCATTAAACTTGTATACAAAAATATTGTAGAAAAATAAGCAGCCAGACTACTATTCCACTGTTATGATGCTGCAAGTTAGAAAAATAAGAGCATCACAGATTAAAATTGATAATTTGTTCCGAAAGTATGAAAAGTTGTTGAGTTTTTGACAAATAACATAAAGTTTACAGGTGTAGATCTACCTGATGGAACTTCAGATTTACATGTCCTTATGTGATGTTCTGTATTGTGTGTTATTTTATCTCCTGATGCCTTCAGGGAAACACAGGCGTGCTCCTTGGGATGCTGTTGGTCTCTATGGTGGTAGTGGTGGCTTTAGTGACTGTAATGTCAGGGATCGGAGTTTGCGAACACTGCGGCGTCGGTAGTGGAGGAATCTACTCCATGATCTCCACTGTCCTTGGCGGCAGGGTCGGCGGTACTGTCGGACTACTTTACGTGTTCGGACAGGTGAGTTAAGATGTTTCCTGAGTGTTTTGACCCGGATATTTCACTTCCAGTTCCCTGCGTGCTCTCTTACATGTACCTTTCCCTGCTTTAGTGTGTAGCCGGTGCCATGTACATCACTGGGTTCTCTGAGTCAGTGGCAGAGCTGCTGAGTCTGCAGAGCGAGTGGGCCATCCGTGGCATGTCGGTCACCGTGCTGCTGGCTCTGCTCGGGATCAACCTGGCCGGTGTCAAGTGGATTGTGAGAATTCAGCTGCTGCTGCTGGCTGTGCTTGCCGTCTCGACGCTGGACTTTGTCCTTGGCACCTTTACACACCTTGATCCAGGTAGGGCTGGGTTTGTAGATATTTACATGAAGGGTACGGCAGGATCTGTTGAGTCAGGACGGATGTTTTCCATAGTGGTTATTACTGATATTCCAATGAGGTATTTAAAAAGATTAGACATAAAATAAACTACCCGGACAAAAAAAAAAACTTGATTGCACCACCTTTGGGTCTGACTCCAGGAGACATTCAGTGGATTTAACTGCACAAATAGTTCTGATCCTTCCATGGGTCAGTACTGCAGTGGTTCATAA
>JAPSES010000019.1:10864385-10895437 GCA_029822895.1 Maxillicosta whitleyi | reverse complement strand
TAGTGTTTTTAGACTGGCCTCAGAGGGCTGAACTGGTACTGAAAGGGTGAATGTCACTGATCACGCTGGTCTTATTGGATTTCACGTCACATCCCAAAGTCTTTACATGAAGCCAGAACTAAAAGAAAGAACAGATGAGAAATTTGATTAGAGCCCCTTATTGGTCAATACATCTGTCAATCACCTGTTTTTATGTCATTAAATGCCCCAGTCATTATACACTGGTTCAAAAGATGACACACAAATCTACCTGAATATACCTTTAGGAAAAAATGCATTAGATGTATACTTTAATTTTTAGTTAAAGAGGTAAAAAGGCCCCATAGGAACCTTAGTCACGAAAATAAATGTATTAGATCACCCCTTGTTTCCTTCAGATTCTTGTTCATTTTAATGCCTGGTCCAACTAAAGGTACATTTGTTTGGACAAATATAATGATAAGAACAAAAATAGCTCATAAGAGTTGAATTTCAGAGCTGATATCCAGACATTTTCCATGTTTTCTTGATAAAATACAAAATCACTTCAGTTCTTACATCAATATCGATCTCATTATACTGACAAAAACAGTGCTTTTAGTCACATGACACACACAAGAGTTATTACTTGATTACATAACCATGGTTTTTGGTGACTTTCGATGGTCTAATAATTTTTTCCACGACTAATTTAGGAAATTCAAATAATACATTACATTCATTGCCAAGAATGGTTTTTAACTTGTTTCATTTCTGTCGTCATTTACACGTATGATGTTCGTCAGTTTGACGTTTTGGTCTGGATCTAAGACCTATACTGCAGCCGACCACCAGAGGGAGCTCTAGGTGTTTTTGTCTTCATTTTTGAGACGGTCACTGTGTCCATCTTTATAAACAGCCTATATCAGAAGGATTCCATGTAATCCATTTCTACACAGAAAAAGCTCATCCTAAGGTAAACACACAGCTCCCTTCTTTGTGATCATAAAACTGTGGCAAAAGATGAAGGAACAACATTGGTAAGAATCAGCTTTGTCTATTAATTGTCCCATTTATATTATTTACATCTGTCACTCTTCTATACAATGTGTTTGCTTAAATATGTCATTCTTATGTACTGCATTCTATTAAACCTGAATAAGTAAATGAAGTAAAATAGTAATATAATAATAATAATAATAATATACTGTAGTATCTAGTAATTCACCCCAAACATGCTGGAGAATGTGGCCAAAAATATTCTGATAACAATTCAAACTAATCAATGCTGATTAGGATTTTACATTTACTTTAATAATAGAGACTTTCATGCTTAAAGGCTGACTTTTTTTTTTTTTTTTTAAATAGTGTTTGTGGTGTTAAATTATTCACGAAAGATACACTATGGACTAAAAACAAGAGACGCAACAAGACATCCCACAAAATGATGTGGTGCTTATTATTATTTTTTATTTATTTATTTAGTTTTTGTTTTGATTTAATGTTGTGCTAAATTGAAAAACCTGGAAGTATTTTCCCAAGTTTGTGGAATCTTCACTGATAAGGGGTTTTAATATATTATTATTATTATTATTATTATTATTATTATTATTTTAATATATTTTATTTCACCTTGGAATATTGGACAAATTGGAAAACTAAGAGCTGATAATAAATAAGCAAAATGACTGCGATCTTGCTGCTTATTTAACAAGACAAAAATGACATAAAAGATTGTTGTTCGTGGAGTGGAATATTTATAATGTTGAGGTAAAACTTTCCAAACATTTAAGTTAAGTGAATCTACAAACCATTGAAACACTGACTGTTTTATTAGACTAAATAAATAAAAATGCCACATTTTACCACATTTATGATATTTGTGTTGATGTAAAATTATATTGTAGCACCGTTTCATTTTCCTGCCTACGCTTTCACCTTGGATCTGCTCTTGTGGGTCTTTAAATACTGGACTCACTTTACTCTTACCAGCAGGGGGCAGTGTTTCCTATTCAACAGGAGGCTAGGACTACCATAAACCGCAGTAACTTTAATGCTCCATTTCATCATCACCATCTGATGAATAATAACTGCTCCGATGAAACGGCAGCTTTAGTGTCTGAGTCACGTACTTCTTGCGGTCCTTGTCCTTCTTGCCGTTGGCTGTGAGGCTCTGAGCCTGTAGGAGCTGAGCGGCGGCTCGTCTCTTTCCGAAGGAGCTCTGGTCGTCCTCCAGCAGCCTCTTCTTCTCCTCCAGCGCAGCTTTCTCGTCTGCATGGAGGCGCTTCAGCTGCTCAAAACGACTCTGCAGCTACAACGTTCAGAAAACAACCACTTAGTTACAAAACTGCCTTTTAATTATTATAAAACAACGTGTTACTCGATTGACAGGAAATTATGAGGAAGTTTATCTGCAGAGGTTTCTCTCATAATAGAACATTTAAAGTGAATTAAACCCTGTAAGGGTGATGCATGATGTGTGCTGTATTATCCTGCTTCTGACTTCATTGAAATAATGAAAATAATGTTTTTATAGAACAAAATATGACGTCCTATATCTAACTGAATACTGTTGTCACAAAGAAATAATAACAAAACCGTTTCATGCCAGAGAATCAGACAAACAGAGTCAGAAAGAACAGATACATAATTAACTAAAGAGGACAAAATCACTGTCAGAGATCAACGCCATCCTCCCTGCACCACTGGTGGGCGTTATGGTGGTGGTGGATGGGGTTTGAAAATAATCTGACTATTTTTTTCATGTTGTTTTTTTACTATTATCCTTACTAAATAAAACTAGTGAATACAAAACGTACTTAAGGTAATTAATTTCAGCACATAATCAAGTTTGCTGAATCTTCATATGCACAGGTGAATGGTTTAGGAGTAGAGTTTATTTATTTTTTATTAAAATATATATTATTTATACATGGCGGTGGTTAAAACCAGCCCCACCAACATTAGAAGTTTGGTACAAGACCATCTTGCAAATTTTTGAAATGGAAAAACTGACTTATTCCATCAGAATCCAGAGGGATAAATTTGACCATATTTGGGACAAATGGATTAAGTTTATATCCTCTAGCCACAAAGAATTTATATCACTCCTCTAAAAAAAAGTCTTCTTTATAATCTGCCTGCTTGTGTTTTACTTTTGCATAAACATGTTTAATGCGATCTACCCATCTGTGACGTATCTTTTTTTACTTAAGTGAGAAATACCAAAACTGTAAGCACTCGGTTCATATGTTTTTCTTTTTTTTTTTTTATTATGTTTGACACTTTTGTATGAATAAAATAAGAAATCCAAGAAGGACTCTAATATAATATACATGTATAAATGATAATGCTGAGATTTCTCATTCCGTTTTCCAATAAAAATTAATAACTAAATAAAATAAAATATATATTATTTCACATAATTTTGAACAAGTCTTCAAACTGAAAAGCAGGTACAGGTACTAAATCACAAGCATCAAAATAGAACCTCTGTGGACCAACTACAACCATGAATAATTTAATTAGTCCTAACAGTTCGACTTTAATAGGTTTGAGTACTGTTTTAGACTCGCAGCTGCATGTCTAATTCTTCTCAGTGACACATTGTGTACTTGTGCGTCTACCTCTCTCTCAGCATCCTTGAGCTCTGCCTCCTTCTCCTTCACCCTCAGAACAAACATCTGCCTCATCTCATCCTCTCTCCTCTGCAGCTCCTCCAGGAACTCCTGCCGCTTGGCCTCGTACGTCTGCTGCAAACTACACACACACATGCATTACTTCCACGCCAGTTGCCGGTGTTTGGCAGCGCGGGCGCAGGTGTTTACAGGTCGATGGCTCACCTGACAGGTTTGCACTCCGGGTCGGTGTCTTTGAAGCCCATTTCCTCCAGTTTGCAGCGTCTGTACAGCTCATAGTGGCGAGTGTGCGTCTGCTCTCTCAGATCCTCCATGTTTACGCAGATCAGCATCTCCCTCAGCTTCATGAAGTCGCAGTGATTCTCATTTTCCACTGACACAGACAATTACAGAATTAACCGACGGAAGTTTATGGAAGTTTTTTAGTAATTAAATGACTCTCATCCTACCTTGGACAATACCCCACGGATACTGACGGGCCTTCACCATCTTGTTGCCAACGGAGACTTCCTCTGTACTACCTACGACAGCGAAAGGCAAATGGCCCTACACAGGAAATAAATAAATACCACCATTAACCATCATTACTCTTAATTTAACTGTAGCCTATAAAACCTACGCAAAACCATCTGTTACACCAGGTCCAGATACTCACGTTCATAGACGTGTTGACTTTAGCTACAGTTTCATCATCCAGAGGAAACTGGTAGATCTGGACGCCGTTGCTGACCAGCTCACTCATAATCTTGATCTTAAATTTGTGCAGCTCACTCTTACTGATGGTGTCAGCTTTGGCGATCACTGGGATGATGTTCACCTACAGCGAGAGAACACAAAGTTCTAAATCAGTGTTTCCCAACTGGGAGTACGCGTACCCCTAGGGGTATGCGGAGGTACTGCAGGGGGTACGCAGGTGTTTTTTTTGTTGTTTTTTTTTTTTAAAGAAGGCGTTACAAAAACTGTAGTCCAAAAACTCGTAATATGACAACAGAATGTCTGCTGTGGTCAATTATTTTTATTCCAAGAAAACATAGTATTCTTTATTCTTATGTTGAATTAAGTTGATGCTGAAAAAAGAAGGAGAGAGAGCCCGACAAGGTTATGTTCAATTTAAGAAGATTAAATAAAATGATTTTCATCTAATATCCACTGTGTTATGCTCTATTTTTTTTGGGAGAATTATCGATGCATATGTGTGAGGGGTACTAGTGGAGTGACAAGAAGGCTCAGAGGGTACTCAAGCCAAAAAAGGTTGGGAAACACTGTTCTAAAGGACAGATTATACCTTCACACCTGTTGACAATACGCAACTGTAAATATCTACAGGTTTCTTTTTAAGGTTATTGAATGCTTTTTTGGAAAATATACAGCTCTGATAAAGTCATAAAACACCTGGAATGAGATCAAGAGGAAGATGAGTGGTAACAAGCTATCAAACAAAACAGAGATGCTTGTATTGACGTGTGGTAAAGTAAAAGACTGGTGTAGAGCATGACAAGACACTACAAAGATGTGACTGAAAATTACCATTATTAAAAAAAAAAAAAAAAAAAAGGAAAGCAAATACTGACTTAAAGATAAAGACTCAAAAATAATAACTTTGGAGATGTCTCTAACACAAAAACATAGATTTTTATAACTAGATGACAGAGGAACTGTGTGTGAGTGTGATTTTTACCATCGTCATGTTGGCTTTTTGAAGAAAGACCATATTCAGAGACAAAATATGAAACTACAGAAGTTCAAGGGCCCACAGGTGAGCTAATAATGCTAACTAATAGCTTACTCATTATTGTTCATGGAACCTTTTAACCACGACTACAGTGGAGCTGTCTATCAGTAAAAAAATGTGTTTTAATAGAATAACTGAAAATCCAAAAGTCCACATCATCAGGCAAAAGCAACCTGGTATGCAGACCTGTCAATCAAACCCTGACACAGCAGACATTACTGCCTTGTATTCAATGTGACGAGAAACTGACACTGAAACCGACTTGGTATTTAGATAAGAGATAAGTTCATTGTAAGTGTAAAGGAGCTACAGTGTTTTGGAGCTATTCGCAGTGACTTTACAACTTTAAGATTCTTCTGTAATGGCTTTATTTTGGAGGAGACACTGGGTTTATGTTCAATTAATGATGTTTTGCTGAATAAATTACTTTTTTCTTCAGTTTTCTCTGTTTTTTTTTTAATATATAATAACCCTCATCTTTAATCTGCGCTTTGATGAACATCTACAGGATCCGTGAATTAAATACATGATTTACACTGAAAAAATGCAGAGGAAGCTATAATAATAAAATGGTGATAAATCATTCAGAAAAGGTTAAATAGAGAGAAAATTTAATTTGAGAACTGACACAAATGTCACACTGGGTCTTTAAAGTAGAGCTTTTCTACCACCTTTGGAGGACCATATACCCCCTTTGACTGTACAAAATTTAAAAGTGGGACTTAATAGTGATCTTAATTCAATGTCTTTGAACTTTGTTGTAAATGGCCAATTCAACAGCCTCCCAATGTTCTCTTTCTTTAGAAAAAATAGCGACTTGTGTCCAGTTTTGTTACAGAAATAAGATGACAAATGACTAACAACACAGATGAATGACCCACAAAACAAGAGAAACCATGTCTTTTCTATAATTTTAAGAAAACAAATATAAAATGGTCTTCCAACTTTTCTTAAACTGAAAAATTACGTTTATTTGAGCGTCCCCTTGTGGTTCACGGGTTAAAAAGGAACCACTTTAACATATAATGATGAACTCTATGACTTTAAGTGGAAACATTTTTCAGTTTCCCACACTACATAACAAATATGTGGATCATTATATTCCTCTGTGTTATATATATTACCCATGGGATGAAAATTATTAGAAACTTGTTATTTCTGTATTATTCAGTAATTTCCATAGTTCTTATTTTCTATAAATAAACACTCCAAATGAAAAAAAATCTCAACTGAAATTCTGGAAAAATGTAAACGCCAGTGTCTAGAATACACACAAAACAGTATTTATACATCATGATTTTCACAGTTGTATATAAATAATTTTCAGTCTTTTAGGTTTCTACTTAAAAATTTGCCAAAGCTGTGGTTATTTTGGATAAAACTCAGATTAACTTCACATCCTCCAGCATTATTTTAAAATGATGGATTATTTCTGTAAATTCTAATATATTTATATAGAATCTTGAGGAAATGTTAACCATAGTTACGAGAATAACCAAAAATGTTCATTTTAGGTAGATATATTCTTTTAAATAGTCAAATTTATGATCTTTTTTCCAATGCTGTATGCGTATTTTATAGATACAATAACAATAAACAGATTTACAGAGAACACTATGATAATAACATGACTTTTCTGGACATTAATTTTAAGTATAGTCATATTTATGGTGAGGTTTCTCAACAAATCTGCGGCATCAGCGACACAAAGATCATCATATACTGCATATTTTAAAAGTTGTAGCTATAATGAGAAACTCTAATTCTGAAGTTCTGGCAATGTAGATCGAATAACTGTGCTGAAATAAGATATCTGCTGTTATTTCTGGCCCACTTTAATCACACATTCCATTCCATTCCATTCCCGTCTGTCTGTTTGTTTGTCTGTCATCTTGTCGTACCCCAGACAGGACTGGAATGAGTTGTTGTCACCAGTCGAGCTTCGAATCCGACCACACACTTGCGAACACCAACAGAATACAGTAGTGGGTAAACAAGACAATAAGTAAAGATCTCTTCCAACAGCTGTGGGGGTCACTGACTGTCTTTCTGTCAGTGCTGTAGATTCAACAAACGTCCCTCTCTCTCTCTCTCTGCGTATCTGTACAGTTGCACAAAAGCACAACTAGAGTATGTGTGTGTGAGGTGATTACAGCATTCCACTGCTTTTTCCTAGTCCATTCACACGCAAATCCAGGGTTAGTGACACTCCAGAGCAGTGAAATCACACAAACGCACAAAGAACACAGGCTGCTACACACCGAGAGCATGGGAAAGTGTCTGACCACTACAAGGGGGAAGGGAGGGGTTTATCCAGTTGGATCGTGAACTTCTCCCAACAGCCGCACATTAAAATACTAAGAGGAAAGTAGCAACAACCACAGCATAGGCTCAGTGTAGAAACTCCCACACTCTCCAACGTGAACATAGATTTGCATTCATCAGTATATTTGGGATTCTGAATGAGACGAATTGTTGTTTTTCTTTGGTTTGCTGGATAGTCTTTCCCCCTATGGACCACCCCACCACCTGTAGAACTCCCTAGTATGAGTGCAGTATATATATATTTATATATATATATATATTTTTTTTTTTTTCTTTACTACCATGGTCAACAGCCTCCATAAATTACTTATACATACACTGTATATGTTGCATGTGTCTTCTATGAATACTATTTTGGTGTGAATTTTTATGTTTATGGTTTTTAATTCTCTTACAATTATTGTTCGTATCCTCCACTTTTAAAGACTTTTCTAAGACATTTCTATTTCTCTTTTTTGCTGTTGTAATTATTGTTCTTGTTCTTTGCTGCTTTACAAGTGTACATTCCCCTTAGGCTGCACTAGTAAAAGTGTGTCTTATTCTATCTAATAGACAGACCCAGCTCAAAAATGTTTAATCATGGTTCCAATGCTAGAGACAAGTTTAGCACCATCCACTATTATTCTGGAGAAGGAGTCCTCTGGGCTGTTTGGCTAGTTTGTATTCTCTAATTGAATCAACTCGAATTGGGTGGCACAAAGTCCAGGACAAGAAGTGACAGTGCCTTTGCAGAGTAGTACAAGGAAAGGAGTCGTTTTGGTCAAACATGTGCACGAGGAAGTGCACCATGTTACTAAAATGATAAAATCTCTACAAAATGGAAACCCCACATCTCTGTCAAAAGATGCCTTTTTCAGTGTATAGTTCCAGCTCCAAAGGCTGTTTTTTCCAAGTAGCAAAATAGGCTAGTAAGTTGCAGATAGCGGAAGGAGGAAGAATGACAATCTTGACAAATTTTCCCAGCAGATTACATCCTGTGAACCAGACTATTTCCTCTGTAAAGTTTGACTCTTCTTAATTTTTGAAAGCTAATATAATCACATTTTTAGTCCACACTGCCAGGATGTCCCAGTGGGAATCTATAAAATCTTGTTATATTTTTCAAAATTTAACTTGTGTTGAATTTATATACATGTTATATTTGATTTGTCTTTTTTTATTTTTATCTTCAAGAATTACTACCTTGCTGTCCAGTTTCTTCATTGTAACCAAGTCCAGAGATTTGAGTGAGTGGCCTGACGGGGAGATGAAGTACAGGCAGGCATGAACTCGTGAGTCATGGTAGTTGTGAAGAGAGCGTTTGATCTTTAACTCCTCCTGCAGATAACTCTCAAACTGCTTGTCGATGTAGTCCACCACCGGCTGGTAGCTGTAAGACACAAATACATGGAGTGCTGATCAAAGATTTTGGTGGTAAACAGAAAGCATAAGTACAACAAGCACATAAGCATGTTAACCTTCACAAGAAGCAAGGCTTTAAATACAATATTTATTCATTCACTCATTCTTTCTCTCAGAAACTTTTCCTTCAATGTGAATAATATTCATACCTCTCCTGTTTGTTCATTTGGTCTCCAAAGCCTACAGTGTTGACCACAGTGAGGCGAAGTCTGACATTACTCTCCTGCAGGTCATAAGTTTGAGCTCGGAGCTTCACCTGAGGCTCAAAGTGGGATGACTCAAAGTTCTCAAAGTTGGTGTTGAACAGAGTGTCCATCAGAGTTGACTTGCCAATACCGGTTTCACCTGCAGTCAGAAAAACACAGATTTTAATTGTAGATATTAAACTTCAACATCAAGATCTAATAGTCTACAGAGAGCATTGGAGATTGAGCCCAATGCTACTGACACAAAGTATGGTGGCTGAATTCAGCTTGACAAGTGTTTGTTCAAATAATTTAATAAATACACAAGTATATTCAGAAATATGCTCATGTTTATTCATGTATATGTTAGATAACATACCAATGCAGAGAATATTGAAGCAGAAGCCTTGGCAGATGGACTTGTTGACAAGCTGATCTGGGAGGCTGTCAAAGCCCACATGGCCTGACAGGGACAGGGGCCGTGCACTCTTATTCTGGAGAAGACATAACAGAGATATTTTCAGGATGCCACAGCCACTTTAGCTCAAGCATTTGGCCACAGTTAGGTTTTCTGGTTTAGCAACTTTAAAACGAGCTTACACATGTAATTATTAGTATATGTATAAAGGAAAAATGCATATATATATATATATATATAGGCCTATTCCCTAGACAAAAAATTCTGGGGAAAAAATGGATCTATTAATCAAAGTGGAAACTTAGTCTAATTGCATTTAATATGTCTTGAAGTCTTTTGGTTTAAAAGTATACGATTTCCACAACTTAAAAGGATTGAGATGAGGTTTTAATCAAAAAACAGAGAATGTTTCTTACTGTTTGACTGACTTTTTGTTATGGGAACTTAAGTTACTACTAAATACTGACTTACCAGTAGAAAACTTAGCAATAATTATGACAAGTCAGATTTTGTGTTTTCTAAACTCCACATATATTTTATTTGGTTTCTTGTTGGAATTTTATAATAAGACTGATAAATTAATATGTAGAGCTAAAAGGGTCAGTTTTGTTAACTTGACATTTTCAGTGGCAGATGAGTGTATAAGATTCTGCAGATTACTGACAGTTTATATGGTTCCATACCTTGGACTACAAAACAGATGTTCACTACTTCTATCAACATGGCTGTTAACCACACCTTAAAATTCACAGTCATGTGATATAATTAATAACTACATGTGAGAAATACAAAGCAGGCAGATCTCAGCTGATGCCATTGCTTAATTCATTTTCTTCATACTTTTGTAGTCCTCTTAACCTGCTCTTGAATGAACTCCAATACAGGGAGTGTCACTAGGCCAGAGATGACTAAAGTAGGACTAGATCACATTAATCATTTGAGGAAGTGTCCCTTATACGTGCAGAGTTTTGTGAAATATAATCTCCTTTGTACCTCCATGAGCACAAACGTTGTCACGTGTTACACCAACTTTTTTTTTATGTTATCACTTATAGGATGCTTAGTTTCACTCAAACATACATAGTTATCTAGTGAGGCAACAAGCGAAACTAAAAGTTAAACTAACTCCCATTTGTAACAACATTTGAAAGGCAATTTCTTTATAATAATTGAGACACATGTTTACCCCTGTGCCAAACCGCAATCTTTATAAACTTTTGACTGACGCCTGCTAGCTGTTAGCAACTGAGCCAACTCCGCCGCATTCTTCTACTTAGTTGAAGTAAAAATATATGTATATTGTTAAGTGGAAACTCCACTATCTAGTGCCCCGATTGGTAGTGGTGATGTGAAAAGGGCACGGTTTATAAAGTGAAAACTTTTCTTTTGTCAGGCTTTAATTGTTAACTTAGAAGCTAAAAGAAGCTAACTTAGTGATAGCATTGGACACTCCCTGCTCATCTGTCAATAATATCATAAGACACCAGCAAAGAGAGAAAATACGAACCGGCTGCCGAGCAACATCAGATGAAGACATAATTTTATACTATTAAAATCCCGAGTGATTCGGAAATAACAAAACCAAACTAACTAAAATCGAACAACTTTTTTAGAGTCCGAGCTGGACCGCCTCACTCAGTTTACCGTCGACAACTGGACAGAACGGACCACTCTAAACAATATAGGGGTGAAGTGAATTTTTGGGTTGTTAATTAAGATTATTTTTAAATAAAACAACACATTTTATGATTAAATATTTGCACTACTTATATAGATTATGTGTTTTAGGAATCATAACTATCCTGAAGTCATTAGAAACAGTTGAGGGACGACGTTTATTTATTGTCGTAAATAATCCCCCCCTCTTTTATTAACATGGTACAGCTCAGACGGTCAGACAAAAAGCTGCTTTACGTACAGTACGGTGAGCAACTAAATTCTGCTTTAACACATGAAATGAAAACAGTTTTGACAGTGTTCTCAAAGTACACCAGCACATGAGATTAATATGAGTCATTTTACAGGCTTAGTGTAAATACTGATTCATTTTATGATTTTATTGCATTCATATCTACACTATGTGCGTTGTATTTTATCAGATTCATTCACTATATTTGCATCCCATTTTAAAAGACTTCGTTGACGTTTTTTGTGGCTTTATGAAAAACACTTACACCTAACACTGACGTGAAATCTATAAACATATCCTTTATTTTTCCTGTATTCTACTTAACTGGTATGAAACTACAGTTTACAAAGTGCACTGAAATGTTACATGACTTTTGCTGTATTGATGCGTATGTTCTGTAGCGCGCCCCCTGTCGGTCGGAGCTCCGCACTGCTGTTTCCCATGGATGAGAGGAGGAGGCCAGAAGAGGAAGATGCTGTCATGTTGTCACCGACACCAGGCAATGACAGCAACGTGAAAATGGTGACATTGTGAAATATTTCCGTGCAAACTCAGTGAGTTGCGTGCATAGAGGCCGGTCGGGATGGCCTCTGAGCGCGCGGAGCGAGCCGTGTTGGAGTTCCTGATGGAGAGAGGAGGGAGGGTCCAACAGATGGAGCTGATGGAGCATTTCCGATCAATTTCGGGACAAAATGACTCATCGGAGGAAGGGGTGGACAGCGAGATATTGAAACGCGTCGTGGACACGGTGGGCTTCGTCAAGGTGGAGGACGGTGTGAAATTCGTGTGTTTAAACGCGGAGGGCAACGCGGAGTCGGTGATGCGTGCGGACGCGGACGACCACGGTCACGCGGAGTGTAATGGGAACATCCAAGAGACACTGGACGACTATGTCAATGGCAATCCTGACAACGGACAGCAAACAGGTGAGGAGGCCCCGACCACTGTGTTTGTTTCACATATCCAGTGATTACATTCCTATTTCCATTCTTACACTTGTCCATCTTAATTCAGTTTTCCTGCCTTTATTTATTTTGACATATAGACAACTGTAGGTACACGTTGTGCATGTGTAGTCATCGTCTCATTGTTTTGTTTTGTTTTGTTTTTTTATTATCAATTAGAATTGACATGGAAAAGCATCACTGTAGATGACTAATAGATTTGTGTATTGACAATATTGTGGGATAAATATCGTTATACAAGCTTTGTTTGTTAGTATAATGTGTGGTCTACTGCTACGTCAAAGGCTTCTAAAAGCAAGGCCATAGTGTTTTATTTTTCTGTTATTTTTTTGTTGAGTCATATGTAAGGATAACAAATGCCATCACACATCTGAGGACAGAATAAACTTTTTTAAACAGTCAAAGTCAAAGATGATTAAAATGTAGTTCTGTCCTGTTAAGATCCAAATTCACAGCAATTCTTTTTCTGTAGTATGAGGCAAAAAAAAAAGTAACATTTATCTCTATAGATAGAAGATTCAACTTTAAATCCTTGTCTGTAAACTAAGGTCATTGTAATCTTTAAATATACTCAAGTATATATTTTCTTACTTCCATAATGACCACATCACACATACTTGTGATCACTTGGTAGTCCTGTAAAACTTTATTACTTAGTTCATTTGTAAGAGAAAAAAAAAATAATTGAATGCAATTCTATACAGAAATATAATGTCTTTTCACTGTTTTTCCCTCATGTGGAAGTCCTCCCCTGCAGGCCCTGAAGCACATCCATAAAACAAAAGCACACATAAAAGTGTTTAAACATGTTTATCATACAGCATCAACGATGGATGACTAATAAATACATGATCCTATTTGTCAGGAGCGTCCAGTCCACCGGTGTCCAGCCTTGACAATGACAAACAGTCAAATGACAATGAGCGACCTGAAGCCCCCGCTCAGAATAACACGACCAGCACAGAGACTCCTGCATCTGGTGGAGGAGGGGAGGTGAAGCTAAGAGACAGGAGGAGGCGGGAGTCGGCCCCGGTGATCGGGACGTCCGACCTGGACCAGGGACTTCCAGGAGGGTCCCACAGCCAGCAGATTAGAGGCCTGCGTAGGGTGTCCAAAGGGTCCCAGCGGGCCATGCTGACCAGTTGCCTATCAGAGGACAGCGGCTTTGAGGGGTTGGATGCTATCGGGGATATTAACACCCCCAAAGGAAGTCGGAGGAACTTCATAGAGCTGATGATGAGCAGTTCTCCACAGGTAGGATGCAGCGTTTCTCCTTCATGAATAAACAGTTTGTATCCCACGGCTTGTCTGCATGTTCTGATAGTGTCCTGAGGGTCTGTTACTGCTAATGAACTACTGCCTTATTGTTCATTCAGGTTTATCCACAACGTTATCTGCCTCAGTTACTCTTAATGCAGTTATTTACCACATTGTTCCAGTTTTATTTTGTCCTGAAGCTTCCACTGGTGACTGTCATAAGACAACAATGTCAAGCTTTTAAAGCTGATGTGTTTTCTCTCTTTATGATGCTTCTGGAACACTTTAGGGTTACAGTGTGATTAACAATGGTACTGCAGTATTTGCTTTATGACCCAGATTTTTACACAAAATAACACATTATAGCTGTTTATGTGCAACCTTAAAGTGTTCTGATACACTTTACACACACAAAAAAAGCAGTTTAGGAGAATGACTCTTAATTTGTTGTACTTTTGGATGTTTTGGGACATGTCACTTATGTGCACATCTTTCTTTCTTTCTTTCTTTCTTTCTTTCTTTTTTTAGGTTCGGAGGTCTCTTATTAACCGAGGTTCACGTCTCCGAGATTCCGTGAAGAGCGACGGTGACTCGGCGTCTCTGCTTTCTTCAGCCACCGATGAGGACTGTGCCTCGGTGACCCTGGACCCACTGGAGCACGAGTGGATGCTGTGTGCGTCCGACGGCCTGTGGGAAAGTCTGCAGCCCCTGTTGGCCGTGGAACCCAGCTTAGTGGTCAAAAGAGACTTTGTGACGGGCTTTACCTGCCTCCACTGGGCTGCGAAGCAGGGCAAAGCCGAGCTGCTCTCCCAGCTGCTAACCTTCGCCAAGGAGAACGCCGTACCCGTGAATGTAAATATCAGATCAAGTGCTGGATACACGCCACTGCACCTGGCAGCCATGCATGGACACACACAGGTGGGTGGAATGGAGATCGGTGGTAGAAGGGTGTCATGTGTTACAGCTGCTCAGTGAAGCAGAGGATAACGGCACCTCTTCTTCTATTCGGGCTACAATAAACAATAGTCAACTTCTGATTCTGAACAGGATTATTGTAATGAATGAAAACTAGGACTAATAAAACTAATGAAAAATATAATTGAATTAACTGATATAAAAGGAAAACAACATATGACATGATAGTGAAGTAAAACCTGCAAAACTAAAATATGACACAATTACAAGTAAAATCAGCTGTTTATGTTGCATATTGTCGCTGTCTGGCAGAAACCTCTTATGTCCAAAATTGTTATTTTTCAGGAAACAGGAAAAATTATGTCCAGTCTAAACAAATGAATAGAGTTAAGAGACGTAGCCATAAGCCATTTCAACACAGTTTATTGGTTAAGTATTTCTAAAACCATCAGGCCAATTGAAGACAGACCAACAGAATTATTTAATGAGAAAAACAAAAGGAACAAAAATGGATTTACGAGGTTTCTGCTCAACAGTGTCAATATACAAGCTTTAACAAGCAATAATTTTATAACTCATATTTGATGTTATGTGTTATAAACTTTTTCAGATCATATTTCTCATGGATTTGCAAAAAATACATAAAAAAACTAAAACTAATCAATAACTGAAACTACAAATACAGTCCTGCACACCTTTAGCTCTGTTGTTTTACAAGGAAGACCAAGTTATTTCTCAGTTTTAGTAAGGTTCAACAAGAAAAGACAGAAAATATTTGCTCAGTTTTAAAACACAGACACAAAAAACACATGTAAAACACATCTTCTTCAGGCAAATGTCAGTATTATATGTGTCCTCTGTTCTTATGTCAAGTAGTAGCGCAAAAGGTAAGAAACATCTGACACATGTTGAATGAACTTAAATGTAAAACATCTGAAAATGAATGCACTGGATCTCATATTCTCTGAACAAAAGAACTGGACATAAATGCAAATAAAAGTAGCACTAAATATGAAGCTGTGGTTTGTCGAAACCTAAGAAATACAAGTATCCCATTGTGAAACCTGAAACCGAAACCTAAAACTGTTGCTCATTACTGTGGATATATAACTAATTATGTAATATCTGATTTTAAAAAGTACCTTCAGCTTTAAAACTATAATAAAATGTATCCTGCTAAGTAATCTAAAATAGGAGTTAACTGTTTTTCATCAAAACTTCATCATGTTTGATATTTCACAGTGTGTTTGGGAGAGCACAACGTTAAAATGAGAGTTTCACCAGTTATAATGAGAGGGAAAATCCTAAGAATCTGCCCTAAATAGAAATTAATCTAATGGATGGACTATAAACAAAACAATGCATAATTATTCCTATTTGTCATTTCAATATTTGACTTCAACCTGTGATCCTTAGTTTACTGTGCTGTATTGTCTGTTGTTAAAACAAATAAAAAATAAAGTATTAAAAAAAAAAAGAATCTGCTCCAAATAGAAATCAATCTGACACCATTGTATCTAATGATCACATTGAAATAATTATATAAAAATAATATATATATATTTTTGGTCATGTTCACTAATCTGCCATGTTGTTGTCAGATCAGTTCAGGTGTGTAATTCATCATTATTCTATATGACTGAGTCAAACCAGGTCTTGGTATGTGATGGTTTTGCTGTGATTGACAGGTGGTTCGCGTGTTGCTGTCGGACTGGGAGGCGGACCCCGAGGCTCGAGACTACAGCGGGAGGCGAGCCATCCAGTACCTCCCCCCGCCGCTGGCCGCAGACCTGCAGGAGGAGGGCGTGGTCACCTCACCTGGGACTGAGTCCGACAGTGAAAACGCAAACGGCGGGAGCGGCTGGGGGCGTGGCTGGCGTTTTCCCAGAGTCCTGCAGGGTAATCTGAACCCACTGCGGCTCCTGAACCCACCGGCCGAGGCTGCGGAGGAAGGGGGCGGGGCCGGGAAGACCAAAGGAGGGATGCAGAGGAAGTCGTCTCTGAGTCGCCTGAATGCTCGCCTGCACCGCGGACGCCACCGAGCACAGATCATCCACAGCGCCTCATTCAGGGACACGGGAGAAGTCGGGAGAGGAGAAGATCTGCCCAGCAGTCCTCTACGAACACGACCTCTGTCCAACCTTTTCGGGTGAACTCGCACAGAAATCACAAAAATCTAAACCAGTGTAAATGTTATTTACACAGAACAGTTTACTCACCTCTATAAGCTGACATTTTATAGATTTATCACTGCATTTAATATGAAACATATGGAATAGTGATAAGCTGATACAGGTTTTATGATTTGAGATTGTTGCTTTAGTATAACATTATTTTTAAATTATTAACCACTCATTTTCCTTCTAGAAATCGACTTTATTTTTGTTCCTTTTTGCAGTTAAGTGAAGAGCACAAGTCGTTGTATTTTATTTACAGGTCACCGACTACTAATATATGAATTATTTTAGATTTTTGTGTTTATGTTTATTTCTGAGGCTCTTAAAATACAAGACCACAGCTTCGTCGTACGATATGATGAAATGGTCTTTACACAAACAATAAACACACACACACACACACACAGGGCTGGAGTTCTGATGTGTGTGTGTCTGTTTGTAGAAAAGTTAATATATTTATAAAGCACATTTTCTATTTATCAGCCATTTCCGATTGGATGGTGCTACACACTTCCAGAAAAATTTCATAAGAAATCCAGTGGACTTTCTTTTTTTTTTTTTTACTTTTTTTTTGTAGCAGATTTAATATTCACACTGTCGTAAACAGAACTGCTGTATGTCCAAACGACCATGTACAGTCTAAGTTTGCACTTGTCACTTTGGTAGGTGTTCACGGGATCAAAGGTGTTTTCAGGGCCTATATTTCAGGGCCGCTACTTGTTAATTTTCTAGACACGACATGCATCTATAGATGTGTGACCTCAAATGTACCTCAGATCGTCCAAGTCTGGTTCACTCTTTGTTATCTTGCTTCATTTTATAGCGTTTAATCAAACTGTATGCAGATATTTTATCATTTTGCATTTCTAGAACTACTTTGTATAATAAATGACATGCAGAATTATCCTGACGAAACTTGTTTTTTTTTTTTAGTATTTCCAGAATGTAGACATGTCAAGTACATATGTAAATGATAATCATATGTTTTTGTCAAATTTGAGTCTATTTAAAAATTCTTTTTTTTTTTTTTTTCAACCAGCATAGCACTGCTTAATTTTACAATAAATGTACAATGGATACAATCACCCTCCCATGACACTGGATTAGATGTTAAGAGCTTTACTGCCCTTCATGTATTGGTCTAACCTCGCACGTGCACAATTATTTCCTCATTATTGACTCATTTGAGTGTCGTCTATGGATAATAAAGTGTGGACATTGTGTTTAGGTGAGGCGCACACTGACTTTCTGACTGTTTGTGTCCCAAATATGTGAACCTTGCTCTCCCAATGACATACTGATGCATCCTAGATTTCATGAATGTACCCTTAGTATTTTGTAGCACAAATCGTAGGGCTTTATGTAATTGTAAGGTAACACTTTTGGTGTAGATATGTACTGTACAGATGGAATTTTGACGTACTGTACATTTTTTTTTCACATGCATGACATGGGGAAATGTAACTGTGCACTGTTTATGTTTTGTCTGTATGCCATCGTGTCTGTCTTATTTGTGGAAAACTGTGAAATCATAACTGTAAAATAATGTATCTGGGCCACATCTCCTCATTTCTTGTCTTAAATGTGAAATAAAGCAATAATTGTTTGCATTTAACACTGATTGCTCAGATCAAACCAAAATTTCTCTAACATACAGAGCGGTATACAAGCAGAGTATCGATATTATTAATTATTCGCCCATTGAATTGATTAAATTAAATACTGGGAAACATCTGATTTTCTCTGAATGCAAAATGCGAAGGATAATATTACAATAAATTATGATATATCATTTACAAAAGGTTAAGTGTCATTTGGAAATCAGCAAAAAAAAATAGTTCTAAGTCTGTACAGCACTGTTTTCTGTACAGTTGTTTTATAGATTTTAATTTATTGTATTTTATTTTTTGGTCATCAGATATGACTTATTTGGATGTTCAGAGCCTCCGTAGTTACCATGGAAACCAACTCATTTTCTACAATGCTGATTCACCAGTGAAACAATTAATGACATTGGAGTGTTCAGTTAATGATAGATTTTAATGAAAATGCCACTTTTTCTTCAGTTTTCCCTCTTTCTGATTTCATAACCCTCAACTTTAATCTGAGCTTTTACAAATATCTACATAATAAGTGAATTAAATATTAGAAAATACCTGATTTTTACTGGAAAAACACAGAGGATTCTTTTATAATAAATCCTGACAAATCACTTGAATAATGTTAAATAAAGGGTTTTTATGGGTTAATACAGACACTGATATTTACGTAGGGTTGTTGTTCTCAGTGTACCTCTGCATATGTATTCAAAAATATACATTAATAAAGGTCTCAGTACAGAGATACAAAAACCAAGACCCCTGATCCACACAGGCTACACTGTAAAAAAATAACCCCCCTGTTGAATGCTAGGGTCTGAGTAAAACAGGCCATTTATCTGCCTTTCCTGCTGACACCCACTGATTGTCCTTGTCTGGTAGTGCTGAATAATTGATGACTCGATGACCCCCTCCTCCTCTTGCAGCTTTGGCCCAGCATTTTGTAGTATATCCACAGCTTCCTGTCCTATGAAACCGTGCACCCCGCATATTCCCGGCCACTCCTCATTCTGCACCTGGTGTTTGTGCGGCAGCTCTAACGTTACAGGAGCCCATCGTCCTCACAGGTTTTATTAAATGAGTCACGCTGGGTCATGTTGTCAAGTCTTTTATTCACAGTGTGTCACTAGGACTAAGAGGCAAGAATAATTAATATTCATAATCCATCACACATGTGAAGACAGTATGATAGCACAGACGAGCACAGCTCACATCCTCCTGTGACACAACATGTTCTATCAGCTTTGGGCAGATGTGTGAGTTTTCAGGTATCTGAGTATTTTTTTTTTTTTTTACCATTTTCCTATACACAGTAAAAAAAAAAAAAAAGTGTTAATAATTAATGAATTTAACTCTTAAAGAAGTGAATTTAACTCTGTTTCAAAATGTATTCTATGACCAGATGTTACGTCAACGTTAACAAAATAACCGAAGAACAACTAATGGGATGTCGTGTAACAGCAAGGTGTAACAGGTTGGATGTGATGAAAATGCTGTGAAGGACAAATAAAATTAAAACAATATATATATAAAAAAAGTCTAATGAGATGAAAGGTAAAGAAGCAGTTGGATAAAAAAAAAGATTTAAAGGATGCAACAAGATGAAACACCTGTAGCTTCTAATTTTAGGATTCACTACATTTTTTTGCAAATTGTTCAAAAATTGCTGCCATCTAAGGTCTTTTTCTTACAAAATGACGCAAAAGACGCAGTAAAATAAAACAGACACAAAAGAGAAACTAATAAAAATCTTCTTAAATGAGTTACTTTCCACTTTTGTTCTCCGAGGGCATTTCAGAGCCTGTACTTTTTCACTTTTATTTTGGCTAACAAGTGGAATCGGTACTTTTACCTCATCCAGAGATGTGATCTGCATTTCCATGTCCTCTGTCGCAGTTTACTGCAACAAAACCACCATAAAAAGAAGGATTTCATGTGGATAATTTCTACTCATTTAAAAGTGTTGCCATAAATACACCCTACAATAAAAGGTCCATTTTTCTAGACTCTCTTAGCCTTGTTATTGCTCTCATCTTCAAGTCAACAAAGACTTATAGAGGTCCCTGAAGGTATGAACATTTTCCTGGGTGAGTAGTTTTCATAGCTCAGTTGCCCGGAGCAGCCGATCTCTTTGATGGCCACTGATCGGGACAGAGTAGTGGCTGTCTGACTGCAGCTACTGACCTACATACACACTGAAGGGAGTAATGCCCATTATGTAAATTCCTCTGCCATCTTTTCAGGGAAATTGTGCCAACTTTTTTGCCTGGGGCCTCCACTGTTGGACTAATCCATGCGTCCAATCTATCCACATCTTTTTTTTTCTGTTTTCCTCAAACAGATAACACATGAGTAATGTCATTCAAGCAGGCTAAATTTACACATTGGCATCCAAAAAGTGCCAAATGGGAGCTGCCAGTTCTTTCGCCTTATGACACATTTACTGACACAAATTAGTCTTTTTATATGGGATACTGTTGAGGGATGGGTGCAGGGCATTAACCTCAGCTCCACCGACAACATTAGAGTTGCGCAGTTAGTCCAAGTGCAAACACAATTGCAGTATCAATCTTTGCACTTATATAATTTGAGTTTAAAGGTCCAGTGTGTGAATGCTGATATTTTACATTAAGAAGCTTGTCAATATATTTTTTTCTAGATGTGTATGTTCGAATCAGGGGTAAAAAAAAAAAAAAAAAATCACACACTTAAAAATTATTATCAAGCTACTCATTGAAAACAATGAACATAAATAGACACAAATTCCAAATCTGTCGACAATAATTGCTCTTTGTTTGACTTGTTTTTTTTTTTTAATTCTCATTCCCACCTTCTCTCTCTCTCTCTCTCTCTCCCTCTCTCTCTCTCTCTCTCTCTCTCTCTCTCTCTCTCTCTCAAATTAAATAAAACTATAAAATGTTTTCTTTACTTTTTCCACACGATGGCAATGTTCTATAGCGCTCGAAACTGTTCTACCACTCGTTGTCTCTTTTCGGGGTCAAAGTTCAATAGCGTATACGGAAATGACTTGAATAGTGATGTTTTCCTTCAGTGTCTCGCTCGTAAATGATTCAGTAAATACGTTAATGCAGTCTCACTTTTGGTCCATCTAATGTTAGGTAAGTGGACTAAACGGTTAATACTAGGATAACACAATACAAAAGGTCGGGGTCGTAAAACTACACAGTAAAATCACCTTATGCTAACTAGCATGCAGCTTACGTTAGCTTAATGTGAATGTAACGGTAACATTAGCTGCCTGCGCGCAGGATCTGCCGGTTTTCAGACAAAGAACAGATCTAAGCATATTTTATAAGTCAAGTAGCTTTTGTATTAAACGGAAAAGTCATAACAAATAAACCACATTTGTTGTGTACGTGTTGACAGTTAGCTGAAGTTTGCAAATCGCAAGGAATTAACTTGCATTGTTGCTTTGTGTGGAAGCTTGTACACTTTAGCTAGCAAGAAAATATTAAAAGTATACGGTCTCAGTAGATCGAACAAAGCCATATCAGGTCTTGACTTACTTCGTTTAGTTGATTTGATGTCCAGAACTGGCAATATATGTAGCAAATTGTATTAATTATTAAAACTTACTTATTAAAATAGCGAGCTGTCTTTCATGAGTCTGCGAAGTAAAGACGTCATTTAATGTATTTTGCGTAAGAGCACACGTAAAATCTGCAGGGAAGTAACACTGTTTTAACAACAAAAATATTTTCTTTGAGATCATATCATTGATATGTACTTTCTAAAATGCTGAATCTTTAGTTGGAACGACGCAGGATGTTGAATTCGTAAACCTATCCTTTGTGTACTTAAACTGGTTATTTCAAAACCTGTTAACTACAGAGTAATAACACATTTACTTATTCTGACCCTCCAGCTTCTTGCCTGAAACAATGACCACCATAGTTCACGACACCACAGAGGCAGTGTGCCTCTCCACTGAGTACAACTTGTACCTCAAGCCTATTGCTAAGATGACCATCAGTGTGGCTCTGCCCCAGCTCAAGCTGCCGGGCAAAAGCATCTCCAACTGGGAAGTAATGGAGAGGGTGAAGGCCATGGTAGTTCCTGAGCAGTTTGCAGCTTTGCGGATCTCCAAGAGCACCATGGACTTCATCCGGTTTGAAGGGGAGGTGGAAAATAAGACAGTGGTGAAGAGCCTGCTCAGCCGTCTGGATGGGAAGAGCATCAAACTCAGTGGATTTACTGATGTATTAAAGGTAAATGTGTATGTTACAGCTTAGCAAACCCCATGATGAAACTGAAATGATTGTGTTGCATGTTATTACACTTTTTTTGCAGACTACAGATCAACTTTTAATTGTGTGTTATGTATGTTGTATGTTATTGGTTTGAGCTTATTTTTTTTTTTGCCACTGAAGGTGGATTAGTTTAATGTAGTATTTTTCATTTTTTACAGTCACAAATTAGAACCACCTCAAAACCATTCAAACTAAATTGGGGTCTCCATCAGTTGTCAAAGGCAACATAAACACTGGTGCATATTTTGATTTTGTTTCTTTTTTTTTTTTTTTTTTAGGTTCGTGCAGTAGAGAATAAAGTAGACTTCCCAACACGCCATGATTGGGACTCATTCTTCCGAGATGCTAAGGACATGAATGAGACTCTGCCAGGAGAAAGGCCTGACACTATCCACCTGGAGGGGCTTCCTTGCCGCTGGTTCAGCCTAAAGGACAGCCTGTTCCCAGATCGTCCCACTGAAGAAGTCCTAACTTCTGTTTTCCAGGTATTTGGCAAGGTAAGTGTAAATATCTGTCTCGGCTGTTCTGTGAAATCATACACACTCCCTGAGATCATACATACATGTAACTGTAAGTAGTCAATGGGTAAGAGGTGAATGTCTCAGTTGAACTTTCTATTTTTTTTTCAAAAATCACATTTATGATTATCAGATGACATACTGAGAATGCTTTTTTGATGTCTCAGGTGCGAAATGTAGACATCCCCATGCTGGACCCATATAGGGAAGAGATGATGGACAAGAACTTCAGCACTTTCAGCTTCGGCGGTCATCTAAACTTTGAGGCTTATGTCCAATATCAGGAGTACTGCGGTTTCACCAAAGCCATGGACACTCTGCGTGGCATGAAATTAATGCTAAAGGGAGAAGATGGAAAAGCAGTGGCCTGCAACATCAAGGTACCACAGATTTATTGTTGTATTAAGAACAGAGAAAGGGATTATTTAATACCCACTTTTTAACATGAAGCTATTGAAACCTTGTGTGTCTGAAGTTATAGCTTAAAGTACGTTTATAACATGAATCTTGTGTGCGTGCTCCTTCTGCAGGTTGTATTGTTTTTTCTCACTTGAACCTGTTGTTATTTTGCCTCAGCAACACAGCCCCAAGCAGTTATTATTTTTCATTATGTTGTTATTTTTGGTTTAAACTGTCACTAAGGGCATATCAGGGATCTGTTCCGATTGTTGCACTGAGACTGTGATGTGCAGAGTAACACAGCAGCTTTAAGACCTTTTAGTGTAATGAGAATTAATGCTGCGCCATCATCATTTCCAAGATAATGAGGGAAGGGGGAGTCGGGTCCCTTAATCCTCAGAATAAGCATCGCTGTGAAATGTAAATGAGGGCTGGAGAAGTCAGGATGTGTATGTAAGAAGTTAAGCAAAAATAAGATATTGCAAGGTGATTATATTAAATTAGAAAAATACACAGATCTGAAACAGATTTCTCCCAGCTACTCTAATAATTTTACTTAGAACACAAGACATGGGACCTTGGTTGGTAATTATGCTTGGTTCAAACTATCTGGTAATGTGAGGGGTTTCACACATCCCGCATTAAATGTCTTGTACTGTTTGCAGACTAAATAAGCTAATAATTCCAAACGTCTTTGATATTTAGGAGTGCAAATCTGGATCATTACTTCAGTGATGTTCAAAGTTAGTGTTCTGAAGCGGCTGATGGTGTGAGTTTAATGTTCTTGTAATGTGCGCATGTTTGAGATTAGAGAGAAGAATATCTCTAAAGGTTCTGTTTGATGCTTTCCAGTTGTCTTTAACCTTCTGTAGAGTGAGCTCAGTTTAAAGCTGCTTATACACTGTAATTACAGACCTGTCTGTCCATGCTGTAAGATGAGAGAATGAAGTGATATCTTTGGTTGCAGCCAAACAACACTGAACACCACTAGTGAAGGTTGCAGATGACTGATGCCACAGTTTTGAGAGGAAATATAACATGAAATAAGATTGTGACAGTGCCAGAAATGTAGAATAAGTATTTCACAGTGTGAGTTTTGCAGGGACCAGTGTCTACAACCATCAGAAGTTAAACATTAAATGATTAATAACTGTAATATGCAAGATTAGTTATGTGAAAAAGAGTCAAACTCCAGCATAGTAAAAGTACTTGGTATGTTTATTTCTTAAGGTGACCTTTGACACCAGCAAGCACCTCAGTGAATCAGCTTTGAAAAGGAGGAGTATGGAACGACTGAAGTTACAGGAGCTGGAGAAACAGAGGGAGGAGCAGAAGCGACGAGAGAAGGAGGAAGAGGAACAACGGAAGGAGGAGGAGAGGTACAACACTGCACAATTTAGTAGAAAGCACAGAAGAAATAACAAAACGCTTCTTGCCAGCGCTGTTTTACACACAGGAATGTACATTTCTGTGAGTAAAAGGGGTTTTTTTTGTGTCCAGGAAACAGAAGGAGCAGGAAGAAGAGGAGAAAGAGAGGAAGAAGGAGGAGAGGCTGCGGAAACGGGAGCAGAAGCTGAAGGAGCGAGAGGAGAGGAGGAACCTGAAGAGGGTGAGGCGACAGCAGGAGGAGGAGCAGAAGAAGCTGCAGATGAAGATTGCAATGGAGGAGAGGAGGCTGCTGCTGGCCCAGCGCAACCTCGAGTCTATACGTCTGATTGCTGAGCTGCTCGCCAGAGCGAAGGTACGACACGAAACCACCCAATGCAATGTTACGCACACAGACACATTAACTAGTCATTGCTTTATATAGTTGAACCTGATGTGATACAGAAATAGGCCTGAGCTACAAAATCATATCAGTATATATCAGCAGTAGATGCATAATCATAGGCAGCAAGTAATTTATTCAGTTAAATGCAAATTGTTATGACGCACATACTGAACAAACCCAAACGTGCCCTCACCCTGACTCATGAAGAGATAATCATTTCACTCGATCATGTCTTCTGTTACAAGATACTCATAAACAGCAAATCACACCTGTTCATCACTATGCTATTAAGAAGCAATTTCATAACACAAGCATGAGCGATAAACTATAAGTCGCATACGCCTGCATCATGTATTATGGTCATTTGCAGATTTAATGGCGAGACTTTGTGAGAGACATTTAAGCTGCGTGGTGCGACAATAACACCGAACTGTAAATTAGGCTTAAATGTTTGCAACCTCAGTATGTCACACAGTCCTTCCGTTCATCTTCATCAAGTTGATTTAATTGCCATTTTAGGAAGGTGATGTGCTTTTACATCTGGTTAAGGGGGGTGCTTTTTAGAGGTTGTACAACATTCATACTGGTGCTACTCAATAGCTCAGTGGATTTTTTTTTTTTTGTCTTAGAATGGATCGGAAAATGCATAGAAGTGCACAGATAACTGAAATATTTTGCTACATACTATGTTGCAAGTCTTTCATATGAATATATTCAATAAAATCCTCATTTGATTTGCAGAAAATTAATTTCATTACACTGTTAGAGTTTACAGGAATGCCTCAGGTGGTGCAACAGAAAGGCTTAATCTTGAGCTCTGTTTTGCTACGTCATGTTTTCCTTCTCTTAGGCCTTGAAGCAGCAGCAGGAGGAGAAAGAGCGAGCTGAGCACGAGGAACAGAAAAGGCTGGAGGAGGCTCGACAGAAGGAAGAATTAGCTCGGCTCCAGCAGCTGGAGGCGTGCCGTCGTAAGCAGGAGGAAGAGCTCCATCGGGTGGAGGTGGAGAAGGAGCGGGCGCTGGAGCTCCAACGCCGAGAGAAGGAGCTCAGGGAGAAATTGCTGGGCAACCTTTTGAAGAAGAGCAGTGGAAGAACTACAAGACTGCCAGGCGACAAGGACCAGGCGGGACCGGTACCCACGGAGGAGGCCCCTGATCCTGCAGCCAGTGATATAATGATGGGGGTTCTGGGAAGAGTGAATGGAGTGAAGGCAGGCGAGAGCAACGAGAAGAAGCCTGCGTCTAAATCTAGGATGCACACCCAAGTTTTAGGAAAAAACAGGGTGACGGAGGATAAAAGAGGAGGCGGGGGCAGGAACAAGGACAGGGAGGAGAGGAAGGAGGAAGTTGTGAAGAGCAGGAGCTATGGTCGACGCAGCAAGGAGCGAGCGAGGGTCCGGGAACGCCCCCACCGAGACCGGAGCGCCAACACCCGCGGGAGGACAAGGCGGTCTCACAGCTACAGCAGGAGGAGGAGGAGCCCCAGCCACCGTCGAAGAAGCTCCAACCGTCACAGAAGGAGCTACAGTCACCATGGCAGCAGGAGGCGGAGCCATAGCCATTTCAGTCGGAGCACGAGCATCAGCAGGAGCAGGAGCAGTAGTGGGAGGAGCTACAGCAGTGGGAGGAGCCGCAGACGGAGTCATCGCAGATGCAGCAGAGGCAGCTCCAAGAGCAGCAACAGAAGCAAAGACAGGAGGAGTCACAGTCATTACAGCCGAAGGTACCGGAGACACAGCACCAGCAGGGACCGGAGCCACTCCAGACACCGCTGATATTAAGTCAAGCCTCCAGGTTCTGGCAGAGCAATTTTATCAGTAGTCCACCGATAAAAATGTGACACTGCGTCAAACTGTCTCAAGGATTTGGTTGCACAAATATCTTAAATGTGAACAGAAAAGGAAAAACAACACCACAAAATGACTCAAACAACATATGAGTGTATTAATCCAACAAAGTTCATCATGTCTATCTTCTTATAGTTTATTTAGTTTTCTTTTGTATCAGTTTTTCATACCTGACATGTTTCAGCGGTAAACTTACGTGTTTGATACAAAAGAAAACTAAATAAACTAAAAAAATATGAGTGTAGCATGGAAGTCTCAGTTGATTTAGAGGAGTTTGTTCTTATCCTTTTTATGTTTTTACATGTCTCTTATTTCACACATACTGTTGGATTGTAGCTGCCCTTCAGTGTTAAGGTTGTTTCAAAATTCAATACCTTTTGACTGAAGCAATTCACGACATAAAATACCACAGGTCATATTTGGGTTTAACGCCGCAGTATTCTAACACACACTAAAACTTTGATACAATAAAACTGGTGCCGAAGCTTAACATAAAATTGGGTTTCAAAATAAGTTCAGAGTTATCAATAGATACATTTTAACTTAAAGGCTTGTATGGGCTCATTCTATTTATAGGCTGGTGTTTAAGCAGTTTGTTGTTGTGCATAAGTCTAATAGGAAGTTAAGTGCTCAAAGAAAACTCTTATAGTAATATGGCTACAGTTTGACCATTATCAGTAGCATGACCTATAAGAAAACACTGAATCCTTTTACTAAAGCGTCATCAGCATCAAAGGTCAGACCGTATTTGACGGAGCCAGCTCCAAGTACACTGAACTTTAAGTGAACCACTTGAAAATGAACCAGAGCTGCTTTAACACAAATGTGAAGTTTCCACAAATGACGTATACCTCTAAGTTTAGGCTGACCAGCAGACTGACTACACTCCACAACAAGTATTTGAATGGAACATAAGCAGGACTGGTCTTGTGGAGTTACATTTTTGATGATTACATAAATAAATTAAAATCTGATGTGCGTTTTATTTGGAGATGAATTAGTTTATTGGTTTGAAATGTGTGAAAACTTGATGTTGAAAGTCTTTCTTTGGCATCGGTCATGTGTGTGTTGAGACAAAAGAAAGGACACATCAGCTGATCTGTGCTTCTATTTGGATTTGAGTTCTGGGGATGTGTTACGGCGACCCAGAATGACACTGACTGTCACTTGCATTTTTTCTGGGGGAAAAAAAAGCCAGTTTGTTGTGTATATGCTCATGATCAGATCCAATAGGTTGGTTACAATAAAAAATCCAAATGGGGAACTCAGAATGTGTAAAGTTTGTGGCATTTGATACAATTATGTCTACTTCATTTATGGCACCCTGGGGAATTTTTTATAATTACAGCAGCAGTGTGACAGTAAAGTGCAGAATTCTATATAAATCTGTTATTTACATAGATAGAGAATTCTATATAAATAACAGTGACAGAAAAAGACATATTTACATTATTTACATGACATTTCTGTGTGTATTAAATTGTATTACACTGGTCCAGTGGCACCTCACGTAGATGAGATCGACACCCCTGACGTAAATTAATTCTATATCTATGATATTTTCGAATACTTTTAGTTCCAAAAAGTTTTCCAGAACATTTCTGATGGCCTTGCACTCAACACTGTTCATCAAAACTGCTCTGTCATCTCCTTTAAACCTTGTCAAAAATAATGATAGTAACAACTTGGGCAACTCTATATCACATGTACGGTCTATCCTGTCTGTACGCCACCGGTTTAATGAACTGAATAATTAATAGTCAAACTGATTAGTGTCTGTGTAATCTCATAAAGCCACGTCACGTTGCAGACTGTGTCATTAAATCTGATGCTACCATTAGTCTCCCAGCAGAAGTGCAGTCGTGCCATATGGGAAGGAAGAAGGGGAGTGCATTGTCATGAGACGCTTTCCTTCAGAGTTGGGGCGTCCAGCAGCGTCAATCACATTGCGGGGTCATAAAAACATGGCTGGTATGAGAATGCGTTGACATCTGAATGTGACTGATAATGAACAAGGCTGTAGTGTATTTGCCACAGAGTTGTTTCTTTGTCTGCAGACTGAGCCCCTGTTCTAATCTGGGTTATCTGGCCCTAATCGGCTTAGTTCACTGCTGCTGCTGCTTTCTCCAGCCATAGTCCACTTGTATCTCCTTCTGCCATTCATAAATACACCTGTCGGAGTCTGTGCGGCCGGACATACTTTGCTGTGAAGTTCAGTTTACAGATAAAAGCCCCCGAGGAGCCACAGTATTCAAAGGGTCTCTGGGGAGTTCTGTCCCAGGTGTGGTCATGGCGGAACATCAAGAGAGGGGTTCTACTGAAGGAACAGTCGTGGCAGAAACGTACCCCAGGAAAATACTGGAGTATATGGAAGGATTCCTGATCTCAAAGGTAACATGCACATGTAGTGTGTAGGATGTTCCACACCAACTCACACGGAACGGACGGGTTTTCCAGTACATGCAAATGGAAATACTTTTATACAGTCATGGAAAAATTTATTAGATTGAACAGTGTATATATGTGTGTAATTAAAGGCTGTAAATTTAGGAAATGATAAATGAAGAAAAAACTCATTCTGGGGTGTGAAATATCAGTAGAGAGAAAATCTGTCTGAATTCAAAGTAAAATCATGTTTTGTTTTGTTTTGTTTTTACAGCAATTTTAAAACTTAATTATTAGATCAAGCCGTGTATTTAAATATATGTGTAATTAAAGGCTGTAAAATTAGGAAATGATGAATGAAGAAAAAAACTCATTCAAAATAAAATCACCATGTTTTTACAGCGATTTTAAAACTTAAACAGTCATGGAAAAAATTATTAAACCATAAAAAGTCATTAAAAACAGCAGTTATGGAATCGAGTATTAACTCTTGTGTGTATCATGTGACGAAAACAGACAGAAAAAAAAACAATGTCTAAAAGCAGTGTTTTGTCAGTACAATGACATGGATATTAATGTAAGAACTGAATTGATTTTGGTTTTTATCAAGAAAAGCATCAAAAATTAATAGATATCAGCTCTGAAATTAAACTACAATGAGATATTTTTGTTGTTATCATTATATTTGTCCAAACAAATGCACCTTTAGTTTCACCAGTCATTAAAACGAACAAGAAACTGAAGAAAACAAGGGATGGTCTAATTATTTTTTTAGCGACTCCATTCCTGGGATTTAATGTGTCTTATTTTCTGCACTGTCTGCAATGAATATTAATGCTTTTTAATTAAAAAAAAAGGAAATTAAAAAAATTATCTATGCAGGACCAAATAACTTTTTTAACTACTAAAAATATTCATTCCTACCTTTGAGTAAAACACGTATTTGTATTAATTGGATGCATTTTAACAACAATTATTCAACCTTTCACTACATCAGTGCTTCTCAAATAGTGGGGTGGGCCCCTCTGGGGGGGCGTGGAGTGATGCCAGGGAGGGGCGCGTGTGACCCTGTGAAAAATGCTTTTTTTTTTTTTAATATAATAAAGTGTAATTGAACATCCGGTACAGTAGTTGGCAGTGGCGCTCTTATTGTCAGAGTGCGCTCAGGTAGTATTAGCTCTGTGGTGTAATGTTTTGGGTTTTTTTTTTATATATGAAAGTGCAGTAAACAAACCCTTGAGAAAACATGAAAAACAAAAAGTTAACAAAGTTATTCTTTGTTGTAAGTTGAAGTACATTTCTTTCTTTTTTGTTTTCTTTAATGTTAATAATGATACAATGTAACGCAGAGGTGTACTTATAACTAATTGATAATTGTAGTCAC
>JAPSES010000019.1:10849988-10861074 GCA_029822895.1 Maxillicosta whitleyi | reverse complement strand
TGTGGATGTACTACACTGATGACGGGATGAAATACAGATTCATATGAAAAATACACAACTATCCCATTAAGGTCGGTTTCAACCTAATTATAAAAAATAAGATTATAAGAAATAATTAGAGCCCAAATTGAAATCATCAGTGCACCATCAGCCAACCCGCTGACAGCCAACTCCATTGTTCATCATGTGAGCATCTGTGGATTTTCATTTTGCCTTGTTTTCCAGTAAACCTGCACAAAAACACAACAAGTACAGATGGGCATGTCCACACATGTGAAGTCAATTCACTGTAGAGTTGTTGGCTGTCAGAGTGGAGATGGAAGGGTATAGTGACAATAAAAGACCCAGAGGCTCACACCAATATTTTCACATATAAGTAAGCGTAACAATGTAACCAAGAGATGTAAAACAAATTAGATGGTAGATAATTATGTAATAAGAGATGCTAAGACAAGAGGAAGGTTGATCCTTTCATCCTTTCATGTGATAATGTTATATATTACAACAAAAATATGTCATTTAACCCAATTGTTGGTCATTTTGTACTACTGCCTATGCCTTCAAAAAATGGGAAAGCATTTAAAACATCTTATTAATAAATTTGGTAGTAGATTAGGGACCGATAATAGCTAGATATAGTTATAGTTAGATATGGGAAAAGTCATGATTGGTTTTAATTCCAGATGGGATGTTCTCTTCACTGATTTGGCTCAGATACTTGGCTCGCTTCACCTAAGCCTTATGATGCAGGGAGAAATCTGTTACAGCCCATGAGTTACATAAGATAATGACACAGCTTTACAACATCCCAAAATCAATAACACATAATACTCACATTTATGTACTGTTCATCATGGTAAAATGTACTTAAATTTTTAAATTAAGTTGAAATGATGAATTTACCGGTAATACCATTATCAGGTGTTTGCTGCCGGACAAATGTGTCATGTATTCTTCTTCCATATCACGCAATCACTGTGTTACTTCATTGCTGATTTTCATCCACCTGCGTTGCTATAGTAACCAGATGTGGCACAGTTTTGCTGTAAAAAAGAAACAAACTGCTTCGACAAATGACTTTTTTTTGAGCATGACACGACCTGCTTATTAATTATTTGTCACATAATGTATCTGCATGTGCACTGTACAGACATGCTAATCACTGCAGAGTAATTATACAGCGGTAAAGAACACAGAGTACAAAACTAGTTTGCCATGAATTTGGAGGAGAATATATTTGCAAAATGTGGCAAGATTATGGACAGTGTAACAGGAACAACCGTAACTGCTTCATATTCACTGTCACTGAGGAAACCACGCATAAACAGCTGTTTGTTTTGTTGCGGCACAGCTGCGTATCAGAAAAGATAGAAACAAGAGAGGTTATGATGACAATGTTGCCTCAACAAAGAACCAAGGAGGGAAGCTGAGGGAGGAGCGTGAGACATGATCCGTGTCTTTTCATCAAAACCAAGGTGGAGGAGAATAACACACACATCAGCGCACACATGCACACACCCATCACATCTCACAACTCAATAAAAGTGTCTCTTGGCTCTAAGCTGTGCTTTGTCACTTCCAAACACTTCCATAATTCATGGGCCGGTGACAGCAGTATTGAACTGAGGACAAAGATGTCTGCCCTGTAGGCTTCACACACGTACACACACACACATGCGAAGGCACACAAAACGCAGGTTGTAGACTTTTATGAGCTACAAATACAAAGAAAAAAAAGAGATGATGTTGGTGGAGACCTTTGAAGAGGTAATGAAGCAGTTATGAAGTTCCCTTACAACATGGAAACACAACGTGTATATGTGTGTGTGTGTGTGTGTGTGTGTGTGTGTGTGTGTGTGTGTGTGTGGATGTTCCAGTCCTCCAGTTGATAATGACTAATCCCTCTATTTTTGCCCTTCTTCTTTGCTGTCACTTATTGTTGCTTCTGTTTTTTGTATCCTTGTCCTGCCCCTTAGCATGACTAAATACAGTTCATCCCTCAGACTCACAAATACACTCCACAGCAGGAGGTTATGACTGTCTGGCAGACATATTTCAGCCACAAGGTTGTCACTTCAGCTCCTGGCAACATGTCACCCACCCACATGCCCCCGCCCCCCCATCAAAGTGTTCCAGGGACAGAAATATAGCCACATCCTGGTTTGGTCCTCCTTGCCAAACACACACACACACACACACACACACACATACACACACACACTGCGCCAGTGCTTTCTTTTTATTAATTTATTACAGCTTTGATGTTCATTCCGTCACAGTCCAGAGTAATGTGATAGGTGTGATATATCTTATCTATAGAAGGAAATCAAGAATCATGTCCAATTGAGAACAGGTTCCAAATTGTCCAATCCATCACATCTTAAATGCGTCTGAGTTTTTGTAAATTACTGTGTATATTTTCACTATGGCGTCTATACTACTGGAGTTAATTTCACAAATAACCTATGCAAGTACCTTTTTTTTTTCTCCACACCAAAAGCTGGCAAGGAATTGATGAGGTGTCAGACCAATAAATGGAATCTATGAAAGCTCTTTGATCACCATGATCAATTCTCATCCACATACTCACTCTGTATTTGGACCAAAGACATTAAAGGTGATATCGGTTTTGACTTGCTGCAGCATTGAAATGACCTCTGAACATCAGACAGCATGTGAGCTTCATCTTAATCATACCTTTTATATATACTTCTTCATCTGAAACTACGGCTGAAAAATCCCTGATCTTTATTTCAAAAGCCGCCATAAATTTTCTGTGGTGGGCGTAAATGTCAAGGATGGATTATGTGATTTCTAAAATGTGCTCCACAGCCCGCTTTAAGTACTAGATCACCAAAATGGAAGAATTAACAGTAAGAGATTATCACAGGTTTCACTTCTGACATTGGAATAGACTCCACTATAATTTTCTTCCCACACATATACAGATAAAAGGCCAGTTCCATTTTTAGTTCTTGGAAATTACCTGTTAAATAACATGTAATTATTGTGTTCAAACACAGTATAATGCGGTGGGTATTATTTTTCCAACAAAGCATAGCTGGCCTTTCACTCAAACCTGCCATAAAAAGGCAACTGTCCTGCATTAGAAACCATAATTGGGCTTGGAAAGCCTGTAAAATGTTCAGAACAAACCAAGATTGACATGTTGTGTCACAGGAGCTCATGGATATTAATGTTTATGCTGGTTTAGCCACTTAAGCTGTGCTAATGATTACCATCTGCACTTTATCGACTACAAACACAATTAATTTGAGGACTTTTTTTAGGCTATTATGTTAGCCAAAAGTGTCATAAAAGTATTTCCTACAGTAATTCAGTAAGTTTTATTTTTCTATTACAATGTCTATGTACAATATGAATCTATGCAGTATTTTAGTGATGTATTTCACCTTTTTGGATGCCACAATCCATTTACTGCTATAATCTTAAAAAGACATAAGTCCTATTCATACAAGAGCATTATTAGCTGTTTCTGGAACATTGTAATTAAAGGTTAAAGATTAAGGTTAACTCACTTCACTATCCCCATGAGGAATTTTGGTCTCTGCTTTTTCCATTAGCATTAGCATTAGCAGTTAGCATATTAAAAGCAGCGAGCAGCCATTGAAGATGAAATTTTCAATGATAAATAATGCTTTTATTAATTTTCTGATGTTGTTAGCTGATGCTTTTGAACCTTTATAGAATATACAATTTGTAAAAAAAACAAACAAAAAAACAAAACAACGCAAAACAAAACTGCTGTACAATTTACTGCTGTAAAATTCACCCACGTTACAGATGATGTTAAATGTTAGCATGTTAGCATTTGAAGATAGCATGAATAGAATAAAATAGAAGAAAATGCAACATAATTTAAACACGCAGTTATATTTAAGGTGCAATCATAGCTATATGAAAAAAGCAAAAGTATAAATAATAACATATCATTACAGTATTAAGTTAAAAAAAAAAAGTGTGAAAGACCTAAAAAAGACAGAGAGAGACAGAGTCAATTGAGATGCAGTTTAGTTTAGTTTAATATGGCTGCCATTTCTGGAAGACACATAGGTGGGTGACCTTGCCTCATCCTCGTCTCAGACCAGTCAGACTACATTAGTCCTATTAAAATACCAGCCTTAATTCTTAATGACATTATCAGTCCAGTTCCAGCAGTGAAGTTGGACACACCGCTCTGCCCTTTGCACCATGTGTTAACAATAATTTTAAATATTTTTGCACTGTATTTGCAATATTCATTTCAGTTAGGTAATGATGGTCTCATTAGTTTTGTAAATATTACAAGGGGAAAATCAGGAATGCTGTTTTAAGGAGAACCACAGATCTCATTGTCATAAACCCAAGACAAATATGTAGCTGTGAATCTGGATGATAGAGCACAGTGTATAAAGTTCATTAATACATGGGTCAAATGCAGAGTCGTTGTTACGGTTAAATGGATTCAGTTGCCATAGGTGATTACTCATAGGAGCATCTGGCCTTTTTGAAAGAGCACAGTTTGCTTCAGCCAACCACAGCCAGGCAGATTAACATATTTCCCATGATTGTTTTCATTAGTGTGTAAATGCCAGGGTCACCCGGGTGTGTGTCCCTTAAGGTATCAGAATAGGTGAAGCTCCATGCCCATTTGACAGGCAGAAATAAGGGACAACTAATTCATATTCATATGACATAGCAGGGGAATCTGTAAAACTAATCCCACTTGCAAAAACATGCCCCTACACTTCTACACGTTATCTCACACTATAGAGTGCCACTAATCTGCGTTACACCGTCAAGTTAGAACATCCATGAGGGGGGAAATGACTCCCATTCATTTAATTCCACGGATTATTAGCCTCCTCTCCTCGTGTTGAATCTCTGTGTCAGTTTGAGCCGAAAGGGATAGGGGTTCGGCTCGGCTCTCTTGCAACACCCCTTTGAAGACATCCTCTTTTGACATACTTTCCACAGAGGTGAGGAATGGTTCGGGTATTGCAAAAACATTAAGCCAGTTTAAGCCCAGTTACACCCACATTTTTAATGACTGTGGGTGCAAAACATAAAAAGCACCAAGTTGTCTGACAATGACACAGCAGGGAAAGCACTGCGAGAGATTACCAGTCTTTTATCTGTTCAACTGGGGAGGGAAAAACCTTTCTCACCAGGAACGCCGGACATGTTGTCAACACGGAATGGAAATATATTCACAAAGTCAGTCATGATGCAATAGTCAAAATACTGCGTTAGAATGTAATGCGATAGAAATAAATGGAAATATCGTTGCCATTTTACACAGTGTGTTGAATATAAATATGGAAAACAAGGCTTAAAGCCTCCAATCCCAAACAATGTGTCAGGGCTGAGAGGTGGGCTGCAGGTGGATTTCTTGGATCGGCAAATACTGTAAATATTTGCATTTAAGGGCGACATAGTGGTGCAGTGTTTAGCAATGTCACGTCACAGCAAGAAGGCTTTTTGTTCCAGTATCTTAGTGCGTTTTCTGTGGATTCTCTGACTTCCTCCGAAAAAATGCACCTTCATGGGTTAAATCATCTGCAGCTGTGACTCTGTGTTTGTCACTATGATGATCTCAGATGATCTCTTTTTCAAAGATTCGTACAGAGGGAAGAAACAAATAAGTCTTCAGCTAAATGGTTTTTATTCATAAATGTATTTAATGTACACAATGCATGATGGGACTTTACCTGTGCTTAATCCATGTATCTAGTCTCACTGTGTATTTAATATGTTTTGCATAAAATGAAGCTGTTGTTTATTAAACTATCTCTTCAAAATTGATGGTTTACTTGTTCTGTTAATAATGTAAGATGATGCAAATTCCAATGGAAATGAATTAAAAATGAATTAGAAATTAATAAGACCTACAGTGTAGACTGACTGTTCTTAGAGCACATGAGGTGCTATACATATGCATTTTCATCCATTTATATTTTATTCAACGTCATTCGATCATGTGTCAATGTACGCCAAGATCTCCAGTTTACATATCCATAACCTCTAACTCTAATCCTAACCTTAATCTTAAACCTAACCCTAACCCTAATGAAAAACCAAAGCCTAACCCTAACCATAATCCTAAAACCTGAATCTGAAATGACTATGAAGTGTCACTGGAATGGTTCATTTTCCTTATTGATAAACACTATGTTTTTGCTTCTAGCAGTCATGTGTTCATTGTGGTCATTTAAGATATATGTACATGTACGTCTGTTACATCAGAACTGACAATTACTACCTACATTTCACCTCAATACATTTCAGCCAGTCCAAATGTATTCTTTATTTGATGTGGATTTGTCTATAACATGAGTCCGGTCAGTCTAAAGATACGAGGGCTGACCTCCATCTACTGCAGGTCATACACTGGTTTATACACCTGGATTTGATGTTTCAAGTGCAGCTTCATTACACAAAGCAATAATAGACATGAGCAAAATGGGGTGTGACACCGTCGTTTTCCAATCTGTGCTTCATTCCTGTCCACTCCATTTTTTACAAGTCTTCATTTTAGTGACTGTTATCATGGGTGGTATCCACAAAATCTCTGAATGACCCTCTATTTGACCCTCATTTCTGCAGTGTGTCTTAAAGTTTGTCATAAACCATTCTTTGACTAGAAATACACCTCAACTGTAAAAGCACTGAACACAACATGCAGTGTCGTACACGTTCATATTTTGGGTGAACATGAACTGAACTCACTGTTTTACTGTCTGTTGAACGAACTGAACCGATTCATTCCATGTCTGTGAACGGTATGTGTTATCTATTTAACTTGGTTCAACCATCTTCTACTGCTTATCCGGGATTGGGTCGTGGGCCAGAAGCCTAAGCAGGGAGTCCTAGACTTCCCTCTCCCCGGCCACTTTGTCCAGCTCATCCAGCAGGATCCCAAGGCGTTCCCAGGCCAGCTGAGAGATATGGTCTCTCCAGCGTGTCCTGGGTCTTCCCTGGGGCATCCTTCCGGTGGGACGTGCCTGGAACACCTCACCAGGAAGGCGTCCAGGAGGCATCCTAAGTAGACGCCCCAGCCATCTCATCTGGCTCCTCTCAACGCGAAGGAGCAGCGGTTCTACTCTGAGCCCCTCCCGGAAGACCAAACTTCTCACCCTATCTCTAAGGCAGAGCCCAGACACCCTGTGGAGAAAGCTCATTCCGGCCGCTTGTATTCACGATCTCATTCTTTCGGTCACTACCCAAAGTTCGTGACCATAGGTGATGATAGGAACGTAGATCGACCGGTATACAGAGAGCTTCGTCTTTCAGCTCAGCTCCCTCTTCCCGATGACGGACCGGCGCAACTTGGTTCAATAAGTGTCAAATTTATTTAGTGTTCCAGGCGAAAACCAGGCTAAACACATCGTAAACAGCCCTTAATATTTAATGGAAAAACATTCAATCTGGCAACAACACTAGCCACCAGCGCCACAACGCTACATGCATTATCGAAACAAGATAAAACAAAAAAGCAGACAGACAGATTGATTGATCCCCTGGCTTCATATATTCGAGGCATTTTGTTCAACCATTCATTGTCAGATGTTGGTTTTCCTCACTAACTTTTGTTCTCAAAGCTTTGATTCAAGTTTTTTCAAGAAAACCTACAGTTCTTCCATGTATCCCATGATAACAGTGCCCTAAAACAGCTTTGATGTGTGGATAAAAGGGGTAAAAGACAAAGAAAAATATCAGTTTGACGGAACATATTTGTGTGGATGAGACATGATATGTAATTTTGTGGTTTTCTTGAGTATTTGACAATAATTTTCTGTTGTTTGTGCAAGACTTCCATTTACTTGCTGGTTACATTGGATTTTATTATACAAACTCACTCAAACTCAACAGTAATGGAATCCTATATTTTAATGCCACTATATAATTTGCAAAATATCCTTTTATTTATGGATTTTTATTTTTTTTTATTTTTTTTTGCATAAATCTGTATTGCTCTCCTTATCTTGTGTCCTTTGTAGATCCATGGTTCTATAGAGGTACTAGACCGGCAAATCTAAAAACACTCATGTATGCTCTTTGAGAAGTGACTGGCAATTGACCTACTCTGTTGTTTTGGTATGAGGACATACTGATAAAAGTGCACATAATGAAGCTGTCATGGATGCTTAGGTAAATTTCAGCTGATGCCCACAAATGAAAACAAATGGCAGCAGGATGCAGCGGTGCACACAGAACAAAGGTCAGGGAATTCTGGCTTCGTCACAGTGTCTTCCGTATTACCCCCTCCACCCCCGCCTCTTCTACGTTGCTTTCCATCCATTTGTCTTCCTGCAGTTATCCAGAGCAGCGGTTGCATATAGCTGCATCATCCCTCCTTCGCCTCCTCCCCCCCACGCCTCTAACACTAAAATGACCTTCACTACAGTAGCTCAACATGTCGGAAGATGGCGAAGACAGAAGCAGAGTGGTATAGTATAGCGAGAGGGAAGGAGGAGATTTGCCCAATGATGAAACTGTGGATAGGGGAGGCATGTGGGGATGTGGCGGAGGTGTAATGAGGAGGAGGAGATACAGATAGATGGGGGGAGGAGGAGAGAGAGAGCAAAGAGGGAGAAAAATTATAGGAGCAGGAGAGAGAGCTGGGAACACAATAACAATAATGGGAGAAAGACCGGGAAGAACCAGAGGTGGAGTGAGATAAAGAATGGGAAGATGATGAGCCTGATACGTGCTACTGTACAATAAATTCACGATTCTACACATGTACCACCATGTTTCTGCAGCTCTGGCTGGCTTCAAACAGGTAGCTTCGCCCTTATTTTTTCCGTCCCTGTGCGTTTTGTTGAAGGTCACTCCACAGGTGATGTAGAAGATTCAGTGAATTTTTTTACAAAGAAATATAATCAAGTCTCTTCCGGCGCGTCATGTGGTCTGGAGTAGCCGCCTTATGAGACATGAGGAGATTAACTGTGTTCATGTGTTTGACCTTCTCTTTAACCTTGTTTAGCTCTGTTTCACTGCATTGGAGATGAACATGCATGCGAAATGGAGAGCGTGAAACGGAAAGAAGAGTAAGGAAATTCTCCCAGGGCTGCAGGCTTTACCATTAAACTCTAACTGTCTCGCCCTCTCCCCTTCGCCGTCTGACTCATCAAAGTGATAGAAGCGGGTAAAGGGAGATTATTTAAAACTACCTAATGCATTCAGTAGGAAACCATGACTGTCAGCTCCAGAGTCAGTTAGATACAAAGAATCCCCCTGTTTTACTGTCTCTATCTTACTTCTTCGTGCCCTATCTTGCTCTTCCACTCTGTATAATCTTCTCCTCATTAGCATTTCAAAAATCATATCTTTATGAGTCATGCATTGCAGGCACTCTGGCGAGTTTGTCATTACTTGGTTATGAAACCGGGGCAACTCAGTCTCCCATATGCAAGACCCAGATCGGGGGGTTGTCGTAAGACGTTTTCACATCCCACAAATTCACAAAATACACTCCCTCGCAGTCGCGCAAAGGAAATTAATACAGCAGGATGTATGCCGGGGACATAAAAGATTAGATGAAAATTAACTGATCTCTGTGGAGAAAATGGGCCGTTGCAGCAGGAGATGTTCACGGGATTCTGGATAATAAAGAAATTAGAGCAGGTGGGGAGTATTCAAGTTACATGTGCTCATACTGGCATCTGAAGAAACAGCTTGAACCCATAAACATAAATCATATCAAACAGGCTCCATCATAGGGTCTGCCTGTCTGTCTATATCTATCTATCTTGTTTTTTTTTCGTCATTCATTCAAGCTACAGGAGCTGAAAACATGCAGGAAAAAAATGTCTGAATGTGAAACTACACACTTTCTTCTGCAACTCTCTCCTCTCAGTCCAAATGAACAGATTAAATATTCAATTTAAATTCAACAATATTACAACAAAGTCACCCCATGAGTTGAATGATGATGATTTATTTCGGCTTTGCCACAGCGAATCACCTTCACATGTTTATTTGGCAGAGATTATTTTATGTCAGATGCCCTTCCTGACACAAACGGGCTTGGGACCGGCACAATCAGGCTATTGGGATGTACAGTGTAAAGAACCTTTCCCAAGGGATCACCTGGGTCTCGAACGGGCTACCTTCCTCACCAAAGTCAGTGGCAAATAATCAGTTAGTAAGCAGTCAGTGAAGCAAATGGATCAATGTCTCGGGCATCCCCCATCCTTAGACCCTCCTACTCATAAATATAAATACAGATGACCTGATGTTATTTAATTCTATAGAAAAGTGAAGTTACTATTATAAGTAGAACAGCGGAATCACCACCAGTTTCCGTCAGACAGAATCTGATTAGCAGTCAGTAAAATCAGTCATCAATCACAAACTCCTACCTGTCTGGAAACTCCTTTGATTAAAAAAGAAAAGGAAATGACACGGTTGATTTTCCACAACCTGAAAACACAGGTACATGTCGAGGCTTGTGTCTTTTCAGATCCCTTGATTTACAACATGCTGCTATTGACATTAAAAACCCAATCAGGTACTGGAGCTTACTGGTTCAAAATGAAGAACTTTACTGGTATTTAGAACATTGTTTTGTTTTTTAGTTTGCATATTGCGATTCAAGTGGTCTGAGAGAAGACTGTGTTTTTGATTTGTAGAACATATGTCACATGATATGCGCATTTTTGGAAAATTATAGGTATTTTCAGAGAGGTATGGGGGATAAAATAAATGATCCACAACTGTAATGACCCAATTCTGATCAGATTCTGTCAAATTCAACTCTACTGATCCATGTCCCACAGCAGAAGATGGAAAAAGCGACTTTATTTTTGCTCATGAAACAACATCATGTTTTCTGTATGTACTATATTTTTGTACCAGAATGACTTGGTGTTGTTTCTGGTTGTTGCATTAATATTCTACTTGTTTTTTGAAGATTGCCCCCCCCCCCCCCTTTTTTTTTTTCTCATCTGTATTCTGTATGCTCTGTACTGCAGAAGGAAGGCATTTTTTCCCTTATAGATTTAAAAAATGAGCATGTTGCCTACATCCATAGTAATACCCTGTAGGCCACATTCTGTATTGAGAACTCAGATACGATAAG
>JAPSES010000019.1:10766660-10798684 GCA_029822895.1 Maxillicosta whitleyi | reverse complement strand
AGCTGTCATCTTGCGGCAGCGCGGAGGGATACGAAGAGAGAGAAAGTAGGGCCAAGTGATTACGAGGTGTGACTTTTCGTGGACATTGGTTTGCGATACAAATAAGTCACTTTTTTAGACTTTTAGAGGCAAATATACCATTAACTGGACATAAATCAAGTATCTCCATCCACTATCAATGATCAAACTCTGTTCACCTCTGAAAGTCTAAACAGGTCAAATCTGATCATTATGAAAAAATGAAAAACTGCATTTGACATCAATTATTTACATGGATTGATAGGATTAGTGGATTAACAGGTATTTAACAGTTACATCAATAGATACTTTGGTCGGTGATGAATTCAGCTCCTTATGGTTTAAATATTGTATTTAGTACATTGGATATTAACATGTATTATATTTGGTCTTGTAGACATAGACATAAACCGGTGGCTAAATATGGTATAATGCATCTTTTATGTTATGACATTAATGTTTTAGTGCACAATCGCTGTTAAATTTACAGCTTCCATTACCAAATTCTTACTTATTCCTAGGTGCCTTTAAGTCCAGAATTGAGAACATTCTATTACATTTGGCTGACGCTTTTATCCAAAGCAACTTACAAGGTATAGGCATGTATAGCGTAAAGGGCCCAGCAGGGATTTGAACTGGCAACCTTCTGCACCAAAGTCAACGGTGTTCAACACTAAGCTACCCACTCAGTCACATTCCAGTATTATGTGTGCAAACTGAGTACATCCTATGTTTGTCAGCAGGGAGGGGACACCTTTCCACTGGAACATGTCGAATTAGAAGGTGTGAGGTGAGATTAATTCCATGCAGGTCTGTCCACTTACACACACACACACACACACACACACACATACACACACACACTCTTGTAAACCTAACATAATGGGGATCACCAGTTCCTTACATACGATATGGGGACACCACTTTCCTATGGTCCTACAAGTACCAAAAAAATTATATATATAATAAAAAAAATTTATGAACGTCACTAGTTATACACACACACATTGCAAAAACCGTCACATGTGGTCCATACCCTGAAATTCACACCAGATATAGTTCTAGTCATTTTAGACACATTTCAGTGCTAGGTTTTTGTGGGGATGCATTTTTTGTCCCCATAAATTTTCATGTCCCCAGGACGAGACTGTGTATTCATACTTGTGTCCCCACATAATATAGTTTTACAAACACACACACACACACGTCTTTAACACATTTCTATTTAGCCACTTGTCTGTATGTGTGCTTCTGTTTCTGTGTGTAACCTGTTGTCAGTGGGAAAGTCATCTCTCCAGGGCTTTTTTAACAGACAGTATCTCTGACATATTTTGTGTGTGTGTGTGTGTCATATATATATATATATATATATATATACAGTTTCCTTCAAAACCTTCAACCACTTGTTTGCTTAACCCGATAACTCTGATGCGTCCTGCAGCTCGGTCAGTCAGACACTTTCATTAACCTACACACAAACATTCTTTCGGATGTAACTCTGTCTGACAAAATTAAATCAGATATCACCAACCTGAATGCCATACCTCCTCCGATTGTGTGACAGCGAGGTCATTACAGCATATATTTCAAAGTATTACCTTCACCCACCTCAAGCCACATGACTGAAGATACAGCTTAATATTATTTCATCTTTTCGACTCAGACTTCTGGTTTTTCCCAATGCTTCACAGTGTCCAATTACATTAAGCAGCAATTAAGATCATCGCGGATAATATAGGTCTCAATGTGAGAAATAGGGAAAAATGTTAACTTGTGTGGAAGATGATTAAAACGCCTCATTATGATGAATAAAGTTTTCCTCGGGGAAACCGGTGCAGATGATAAATATATGATCAAACACACTGCATCACATCTGCTGTACGAGAAGGTAATGATGCAACCGGAGAGGATGTTTAATAAAGACGACGAAAAGCTAATGTATCAGTCTGGTAGTAGATCCTAGTTTGCTCATGTTGTTTACCAGTATTGATTGAACTGTCCACCTGGCCAGAGGGAGGGCGGATGTGATTCTTTTCTAAAGTGCTGTTTCCCTCCCAGTCTGTACTGAAATGCTAATAATGCACGTTGTTTGGGCTGGAGGGAGTCCATTACGCTGACTGTCTCACATCTTTGTCCATCGGGGGACACGCACACTCACGCAGGGGAACGAAGAGTTACAAGAGGAAGAGGAAGGAAGAGTGAGAGGAAGAGAGGCAAAACCGTGTGTGTGTGTGTGTGTGTGTGTGTGTGCGTGGGGGGGGGGGGGGTATTGAGGCTTGGACACAGCAGACACGTGTCACCTCAGTTCCTGTGCCATCAAGCTAAACTGACACAAACTGCCCCGGGCGGCCCTATCAGAGATGGACTTTACATAACGGCTGAGTCACTCGCAATCTATTTTTATGGCTTTGAGGTGTGTGTCTGTGTTGCAGTACATATATCTCACTAAGAGCCAATTAGAGATTTACTTCTTTCACAGTGACGACATACTTCTGACATCATAATTTCAGCTAAAAATTATGTTTTTTGTTTTATTTGTGTGGATTTTTCTATTTACTTCATGCACTAATACAGTTCCTGTTCTCATATGTTTGTTTTTTTTTAGTTTAAAGTCTTTTTTTTTTTACTTTTTAACTGATTTTTTTCAGCCCAGATGGATATTAATTAACCTTTTATAAGACTTGCCCTGTAAGCATCGACTGATCTAAAATGTTTAATAACTTCTAAAGAACTAATCCTATCAATACATTTTAATAATTCAGCCTATATTTTTCATGGTCATCAGATATATGACCCACTTGGATGTTCTGAGACTCTAGTGAATGCAACATTGAGTTTTCACCAGTAAAATCCATGTATTTTGATGAATGAATGTTGTTGTAGATGTTTGTTTTCATGTTCAGATTGTTTTCTATTTTGATGGAAAACTCACTTTTTCTTCATCGTTCTCAGTTTTGATATCATTAACTTTACATCAGTGGACCTCATTTTAACGTCACTAATTTCTGGTGACCCCAGGCATTCAAAACAGAGACATGTTTCTCTTGCAGATGTCTTAGTGGGGATAGGCAGGTGAAGAAATCTGTCCATTCTCTGTTCAGTCCAGTTGAAGCGTAGTAACGCATATGGTCACATGATCAGGTCAATCAACATATGAACTCTCAGATATTCTATCCTGCATTTTATTTGAACTTGATTTTGGTATAAGAAAAGTGTGTGGTGTTTTAATTATAATGAATTCTTAACCCTTGTGTGCTGTTCAGATTTTTGCTATTGCATTCGTGGGTTTAAATTAAAATAATAAAACGATTTTATGTTAAAATACTTAACAGATGTGTACTTCATCCCAATTACAACATAAAAAGCATATATGTTTAATATTTGTCTTTCACCTTTGCCAGATCACATTTATGAATTAAAGGATGATTCCTTTTTTTCTTCTTTTTTTTTTGTTTTTGTTTTTTTTAATAAAATGTAATATAATCAAGATAGGAGGGGAAAAATAATAAAAAAGCAAATGCTCTTCATTTTTCTTTTCATAAAAAAATTAAATGCGTTCCATAGACCCAAACACTATACAAGGGTTAATTTAATTAAAAATATTTTTTATTGGTAATTTCTTTTTATTAATTACTAGAAATTTCAGGTGATCTTATTTGAATTCCAGGTGACCCCACGTGGGGGCGTGACCCCAAGATTGTCTACTTAATTGGCAAACTAAATATAGAGAAATACCTGCTATTCACTGAAAATGTGAAACGCAGACAATAATACATATAATAATAAATAATGAATCACTATAGAAAGATTAAATGTAAAGAAAAAAATCCTTTGAAGGTCGCCACAAAAATATGTCTTTGTCTTTCATGGGGAGGTAAAAGTTAAAGTATTTACTTTACTTTTCTTTGCAAAACAACATGGGTACAAATATATAAAAAGTATCATAAATAGTTTTTTATTATTATTATTCTCAAGAAAGAATTGCATTTTGATGGGCTCAACATGCTTAAAAACTTTCCAGAAGCATCACTGGTTCTTGTCCATTTCTGACATACATAATAAGTTTTCAAAGACAAGCTCTAACGGCTGTTTCTGGCTCTAATGGTTTTTAAAAACCCACTAGTGGGGCACCCCAGACACTCATCTGGTAAAGCAGTAACCACATGGCCCAAGGCCTTGGTGCGGCAACCGGGGCTCAATTCCCAAGCCAGGTCCTTTGCTGCATGTCATCCCTCTCTCAGGTCACCTTTACTGTCTCTAATAAAGACAAAATACGCATAAATAAACATAAAAACATTATCAGTCAACCGCTGAGCACAGATCTTTTATAATCCAAAACACACAAGGCCTCAACGGGAATGCAGTGGGAATCATAGTAAACGAGTGTCTATTCGCAGAAAGAAATACTTGAAAATAAACTTGAATTTCTTAGTAGTTTTTAGTATATTTTAAGAAGTGGCTGACATGGTTTAACATTTTAATTTACTTAAATGTCATTCCACCACCTTCACAGCTGTGAGGGTAGAACGAGAGTGAAAAATGAATGCAGTCCAGTACCCATTGTGTGTAGCAACTGATCACACACATGCACAAAAAAAGAACCACAACCTAAACTATTGATAAAATGGAATAATTTGTCTACATTTGGCAAAATAATATGGTAACACCTATAAAAGTGTATTTAACTTCATTTTAATATCAATCTTAATATACCAATATTACATTTATATGTCAAAAACAATTAAAAGATGAATATTGTGCACTAATAATGTAAAATGTAACGTAATGTAATAATAATATAATAATAATCCACTCATAAAGTAGTTTCTTCAGATTATGAAATTTAGCACCAATGTAACGTTCACTGTGTAATTTTTGAGGATTAGATGTAAATCAGGAATATTATATAATATTAATGTCATAATAAAACAAATCCTGTAACATAATAATATTTTTTGATATAGCTGTTTATGATTGAATATGTTTTATGATGCAAAGAACACCAGAATTTATAGTTTTGCGTACAATTTGCCAGTGCATGCTATCAGTATTTATAGTATTTGCTAAACAACATTTGCAGCTGTTCACCATTTAAAGGACAAACACTTAAAATGAAAATATCTCAACCTATGAATAATTCATACGGATACCCAACAACAGCATTATTAAACTGCTCCTTTTGTTATTGCAGACTCCGTGCTCTGCTCGGTGACCTTAAACGCCAAATCTCAGCCACCCAAAAAGAAAATACTGACCTTTCCAGTCATATTTATAGTTTATGGCTGTGCGACTTCTCTGATAATTCTATATTTATGAGAGATGTGTGTGTCAGTATTGGACAGCATGGAGGTCTGGTCCCACGTGTGGCTCAATTTGAGTTATTTTTGTGCATAAATGTCAGTAACACATGCAGTCGGTGTCGAACATGTGTACAATTTGCTCTGTCTGGAGCCAGGGAAGATTAAGAAATCACTTATCCAGCACTTCAGCCTTCAATAATTTACGTCATTGCATATTTTATGACTTAAATCTTGCTTGAACATTTATCTATCAAGGTGCATTAATGTTGAGCATTTGTTGTATAGATTGTATCGTGCATTTACATCTGAGATAAATGTAACACTAGATAAGTAAGTGTTACAGATGATTTTTTTAAATACTTTTCAACATGTGCATGAATAATTACAACACAAAGGCCTTGACACACAAACTAAATAAACCCTAACTTGTACATTAACACAGTTAGTTCCAGTGAAAGTGTTTACATTGATGTATGTAATGAGAGGAAATATTTTCAATAAACTTGAGTGAATTTTAGTCATGTTCACACACACACACACACACACACACATACTGACACACACCTGTCTCCCATGCTGAGTCCCGCTGAGCTTTCCCTGCTCCACTTTTTTTTTCATCTGTCATTCTGGAGCATGTCAGTGTTTAACCCCCTCCCACGCTGCTGCAAACACACACACACACACACACACACACACACACACACACACACACAGTGGCTTTCTTCTTTAGCAAACTGCACAAACATCAACAGTCGCTCAAACACAGCTTTTTTCTGCCCTTTCCACATTAAAACACACACAATACATGTGCACACAAACACACAAAGGTAATCTAGGGCAGCAGGTTTAAACAGACACTCCTCTTCTCTCTATATTATTATTAGGTCATGCTGTTAAACATTTAAAGAGGTGTCTATGTATGCATGTGTGTGTGTGTGTTTCTAGGGTGGACGCATATATACTCATGGCTGACAGGAATCATTTTGTAGTCCGGTCAAAGAGGGCATCTGCCATCCCACCAGACTCTGTTTTTCTCTGCAGGAGAGAACGCAACAGTTGAGGAGGCTGCAGGGTTTCTTCCTCATGGCTGAATCCAGCATTTAGCCTGCTTATGGATTTTTAAATACCACAACGTGGCGTCCGGAGCTCAAAATAAGGAGGTTTAAAAAATTTTAAGCTCAAAACTTGCACTTTCTTGATGGGTTAGCTGAGATGCTTGGCTTGTTTAAATCCTCCAGGGTATTTGAGGGAGAAAATAGGAATGTATCCTTAAAAATGTGGCTAAACTAGTTGGGTCTGGTCATGCTTTTCCCCTTGTTTAATAAGCCATCCTCATGAAATATGCTGTGTAAAATAATGAGTCAAAGCAACATAAGTGGATGAGTGAACTCTGTACAAATGAAGCTGGGTTGGATGCACATGCCCTCCACTACAGCCCTGCTTAAATGTCCTAAAACCCTTAAAAAGTAATGTGTCCTTGGTGTGTCCTTCCTTCACATTCTCCACTTTGGAATGAGGACAGTTCAGTCATTTTCCTGCTTTGTGATTGCTGGAGAGAGAAACAAAACAAAACAAAGGGGGAAAACCCACGCTCTATGCCCAGATTTAAAATGGCAATCATGTCTCACATGTTTCATAGGTTTACGGTGGCAAGTAAAGTCATGTAGGCACTGGGGACCAACGTGCCTGTAATATTGACAAGTCTTTCATTTAGCGTCACCAATATGCTGTGGGTACAAGTGTGTGTAAAGAGGACGGGACGTAACATGAAGGAATGGGCTCAGAGATGTCAAGGGAAAATAAATGCGCTATGCGTAAAAGCATTAGCGGGGTGTTCTTGATAAGGAGTCAAAAAAACATGGCACAAGACAGATTAGGAAGAAGATGCACAGGACCAATGGAGATAATCCTGTTATCTCGTTGGACGTAAAATGCCAATGTTGGAGCATCCTCAGAGACTAGATGAACTGAACATGAACTAATGCTGCAGATGTACGGAAGAAGGAGAAGGAGGGAGGAGGATAAAACAATATTGGCAACCTGAGGTAAACACTGTTGTTCTTGACCTTAAGGGACACCCACGCCGTTTACCGCAATGTCACTAGCGATCTTCCCACTCCGTCTCAGAGAACCCACACGCGCGCCCACCCGCGCCACGTTTCTCTTACTTTGATATCCTTCTGATGACATTGTACCACCTTTGAGCATCCCCCGTCAGCGTTAACCTCATGCCTGTCATACATAACCCCGGACTGCTGTTGACTTGTGAAATTAAAGTATTTAATTTAACAGCCTACCAGGTGCCGGTGGAGACGCACGCCGGTCGTCACCTTTTTACCAGAGCGCATTTAACATTACGCACAGGAGGAGTGCGCGCGTGTACGCACACACACATTCAATGAAATAAAATCTTAAAACAAAGCTCAAAAGACTGGACACAACGAAGGCAAACACACTTACGGGATGACCCTGGGCTCCGTGGGCTCCTCTGTGCGCCCCATTGAATTATTCCCGTTATTAACTGAATCCTCAGATGCCGTGGTCGCAGTCCACGTCTCTGCAAATGTACCAGAGGATCACATAAAGGATCAGGAGTATGGCGAAGATGAAGAGCGCTACTAGGATGGCCTTGGTCACCGGAGAGATGAGCGACTGCATGTCAGGAGCAGAGCCGGGCAGAGCGGCGTGATGCTCCGCGTCCGTCCGTCCTCAGTCTGCTGTCTCTCTCCCTCTCCTCCTCTCTTCTCCTCCGCTCCTGTGGCAACTGTTGAGGACGGAGCCCGGGGCTTTATCGTGCGCGGACACACACATTTAGAGCCTGACGCACATGCACACGCACTCCCCGACGCGTATATTTACCGGCGATCCGGGCGCGCAAAAGCGAGGGGGGCTTCCCTGGCTATAGAAGCGGCACAGGATTGTCTGTCCCCAGATCCACTCTCTCCGGATGCCTGTCGCACATCGGTGAAGACAGAGACCGGGGAGACAGCAGTGATAACAGCTGCCGTTCGCTCAAACAAGGTCTCACAACATAAACCCGATGACATTCAGCAGGTGAATGTTGAGGTGGAATCCAAGGGAAAAGCCTTTCAGACACAGAATGGAGAAGTCAAGTTGCGCGCCGAGCTGCTGCACTTCGGGTCGGCAAACAGGTTGATTAGTATTCCTCACAGCGGAGAGTGCGTTTGGTTTGCGTATGTGTGTGTGTCTGTGTGCATGACAGACAATCGTCTTATCACGAGCCTCAATACTGTTTTCTGTGAGAGGCAATAAAACGTCAACTGGATGACCATTGGATTAATACATAAATGATGATATTAGATTTAACCGTTTAACACTTGATGCGCCCCTCATCTTTTCGAAAGTCTTCAAGTCTTTCCCCCTTTCACCACCTTAGAAAAAACTCATCCTATAACCTTAATAAGACCTACAGGGATTAAAAACAGGTTATTATCAAATAATAATAATATTCGGATGAAGCAAGTAGACTATACTAGGACTATTTAACGCAAACCAAATCGCAGCATCCTTGAATGTCTTTTTAAGGTGAACGTCATTATTCTACCCTAGAATAATATTACCTTCAGCCTACTGAATGAAATTTAACTATTTTACATGTATACATGAACTAGAGCTAGCCCTTTACACCCACATATCCTCCTTTTTCCTATTCAATTGCGTAAAGCATGACTGCATGTAGCCATGTCAGATGTTTTATGTATTATTTTCCGTTCATACATGAGCCAAAATGGTTTAGTTGTGGTAATATAATATAAATATGTATTTTTTTTACTTCACTGGTTGAAGTGAAAATACGTGAAAATCACTGAACACAAGCATTAAGATCATTTATAGAAGTAGGTCGCCAAACTTAAGTTTCAGCGAACAAATTGGGACAAGCGCAGTCCTCATGACACCAACAAGTGCTTGCCACTAGATGGCGACAAATAAACATGTTCTTTCTTTGACGAAATGTGATGGTGTATTTGATTATTCCGCACATCATCATTACACTGTAGTCTTGCATAACAATCATGACAACTAAACGGGTTTAAGACGCGTAGCAGGTAAGAACCAATGGCTCAGACTTTACTATTCACATACCACTTTCGGTCGACGGGAACCTATGATGTTATTTGTGTTTAGGATGTTATTGGGCTAGCTAGTTAGCGAACGTTATCTTCAGTAGCTAGCTCCAACCATTGTGGCCTATTGAACACAGTGGAGGAGAAAGCTTGTGAATGTTAGCATTAGCGCGAAATCCAACAAGCCACTCTAATAAGTTCGGAGAAATGTGGAAGTTGTACTTTGTGATATGCATAGGGTTTATTGTGGGCTGCAGTTCAGCGATGACTATCGCATGTCTCAGGAGAATTTGATATCTACAAACTGGCGGTGTCAACTATACATTAACAGCAGCAAGCACTAACCAGTAACTGCTGCCGACACTTGCTAGTAGTAAATTAGCTTCACACAGGCCGTGGGCTGCGTCAAGTTCGGCAAAATAATGGCACATCCGGTTGAGGCCTCCACAATAAAATTGTAATAGACACGTCTTAAATGCATACAGAATGATTCTTCTTCTATTGCAGGATCACAATTCTAACATAGTGGCGTCATTTCAATGTTTTTCAATTAGTTTAGCTAAGTGGCGAGTTTGTTATGGGAATGTCAGTGCTATTTGCAGTCACACTAGTAATTTTATGTTGAAGGCGCATTCGCCGCACTTCCTGCGTTTCTTCTTCACTAGTAGGATGTAGTTGGTTTGACAAGCGCAGCTAGCTAGCTGGCTAGCAAGAGACTTAACCCACTTAACCTAAGTGACACAGTCAGCGTTGTTTACATATGAGGCTAAGCAGCTGTCGGCGTGTACTTAAACCGTGACAGATACTTACTTGTCCTATTGCCACTTCGGTAAGTCTGTATCAGTTAACGACATCTTCAGGTCTGTTATGAAACGGCCCACAAGTGCTATGTTAGCCTCCGTTTTGAGATCAAGTGGTTGCTAGCGTCAGGTTAGTTAAAATAATTGTTATATGTCGTTAAGCTGTAATGCCATGCAAGGTCAAAGCAAGTGTAACGTTTCAGTCATAATATGCATATATATGGTTTGCTAATTTGTCCTTTTGATGATGATACTTGTCATGTTGGACTGATATTTATCTGTGTCTGAAAGCCTAGTTAAACTCTTTAACTGTGATCAGCACGAAATATGGTGAAAGTACAAGCGCATACACATCTTGTAATGTTATTAAAATGGTCATGCTTGTAATGTAGTCTCAGCAAAGCAGCCCATCATTTCAACACATTCTCAACTTTCAGAGCTGCCTTCACTTTCCACTGTGTAGCGTTAGTCCATTTTGTAATATAGAAACAACAGTTGTGGCGCTGGTTTTTAAGTTGACTAGGAACAAACATTCCTGGGAAAATGTGGTTGTGTGGAATACGGTTTAAGTATGTATATGTGTTTTATTAAAATTTATATACTTAATGAGCTTTATTATTGTGTGAAGAATTGTCATTTGAGTCCACTTGACCCCCCCCCTTCTGCTAATAGATTACTCTAAGTCCTCTTAAATCTGGGCCTTTACATTTCAGCTTGTTATAGTTTATACATTTGCACAGACACACATTGTAATTATGATTTTTGATTAAATTAATTGTTCAGCCTTACCCTCAATCAATTAAAAACAGAAACAGCCATACAATAAATACATTTAAAATACTGGCTGCTTAAAATGTTGTTTTTCTCTCTCTAATGTTCTGTTTTTCCAGACTAAACATTTACTCTATGTAAGATGAACACTGAGGACAAGTTAGAAGGGATGCTGCTGAAGTGCAGCAGTGGAGGACTAGATGGAGGAGGGCGAGTTGGGCTGAGTAGTGGAGGACTGGTGGTGATGACCCTGGGAGAACGATCTCTGGTGAACCATCCGCTTCTGGCTGAGGATGATGACGATGACGACGAAGATGAGGACTTGACTGGGAGCTCCCTGGTTACTCATGACCTGGTCCCTCCAGAGCAGCTGATGATGCAGGAGGAGATGACAAAGAATGGTGGAGGAGGAGAAGAGGAGGGAGGAAGTGAGGTGGGAGTGCATTTCCCCCTAAAACTCACCAATAAGTTGCCCTGCTTACTTCATATGCCAGTGAGTTCATACTGGTTACAAATAGGTCCATGTTTTTGAAAAATATGGCAATATGAGGTCATTTGTATGCATACAACTCATATGAAATGACTTGGTGTTTTAAAATTAACGTATTAAAGATGAACAAGAGAAGATGCACATATGCTTGTGTGCATAGAATCAGATTTATTTTCATTATTTAAAAAGAAGTTTTAAAATGCACCTAGTGAGGTTAATATCTGAATCTGTTGAGTGTTGGGTGCTGATAGTTTGTGGACATTAGCTACAGGCATGCCTAAATCCATGATAACATCCACAATACACTGATTTCTATGGAAAAAAAAAACTATTTCTGCAAAAATCCTCACATGTGCACTTGAGTCGTACAGTGCCTCTCTCCTGTAACTGTGTGCAATGCTCGATACTGTTAGCTCAGAAATGCAGTCAGCTAATGTCAACACACGTCCAGCTCTCAGCACAAAACAGACTCCATCTCAGACTTTACATAAGCACATGAGCATGTGCAAATCTTACATAGAGAACGTTTGAATGTTTTCAAAGCAGTCTAATATCTTCCATATATAGTGTTTGATGAGAGCATTGAAACCATAAAGTCTTTGACATTTAAATTCTTCCTTTAGTTAATTATATTTGGCTTTTAACTTAATAGATTTCAGTCACTGATGATGATGATGATGTTATACTCGCCAAATAAAATGTTAAAGTAAGAAAGTCAGATGGTCCACTCTCAGCAGGCAGATCTGTAGGTGATTTTCTGGGTCTACACTGAGGTCTGTTGTGCCTGAAGCACCTCCAGCAGGGAGTCATTCACAGAGGATGCTTGAACCATAACCACTTGCTTCTTAAATTGCAGGGGAGTACTTGTTCCATGCTGGATTCCCTCAGATTAGGCCCCATTGCTTCATCTGTTGCAGCGAGTGGGTGGGATTTAAATTAGACATTGCATTTGTTAAATACTGTGCCTGTTTGTCCTGATTCTACAGTTAAGCATCAAGCAGGAACTGAAGGTGCCAGACCCATCAAGCCAGATGAAGAAGGACAAAAAAGTAAAGGATTTAGTGGTGTGTCCAAAGAAGAAAAAAAGGAAGCAGCGTTCACCAGCAAAGGTACAATTTTATTTGATCTGAAACATAATTTACATGTTTAAATGCTTGGCCTTAATATGGGGAAAACTGAGGACGCTGATTGCCAGAATTGGTACATTTTTAACGGTACAAATGCAAAATTAAACTAAAAACAACAACAACCTTTTGTACTTTTTTTGGGTAGATTCTCAGTATCAACGAGGATGGATCGTTGGGTATACAGAACCCAAAGTGTCATGTTTGTGTACACTGCAATGCTGCATTTAGAACCAACTATCATCTGCAGAGGCACGTCTTCATTCACACTGGTACGAATTACTAAGTCATATTATGAAATTACACCACATTAGTTGTGACAACAAGGATGGGAGGATCCTTGAAGTTGCTACACAGGAGCAAAACTAAAGTTGTTACATCTTTTTCAAACTGCAGGAGAGAAGCCATTCCAATGCAGTCAGTGTGACATGCGCTTCATTCAGAAATATCTGCTCCAGAGACATGAGAAGATTCATACTGGTGAGGGAAATATGCATGTAATCGACACTTAAAATCCTTTAGTGAATTTATTCTGAAGTGACTCATCATCATATTCTCCACTTGTTTTTTTTGGTTTAGGTGAGAAGCCTTTCCGCTGTGATGAATGTGGAATGAGATTCATCCAGAAGTATCACATGGAGAGGCACAAGAGGACCCACAGTGGGGAGAAACCCTACCAGTGTGACTACTGTCACCAGGTAAACTTTTTATGATCTGCAGCAGTTTTTACAGTGAACTACCCCCTGAAATGTACTTTTTTTTTAGCCAAGCACCCCCAACTCTCATTTCAGCAATTTTAATTGAAAATATTTTTACAAAATTTGTTCTTCTGCCAAAGGTGTCTGTTTATATTTTCAAAATTTTGTAAACAAACAGCATATATTTAATTGTAATATATAAAAAAGACACATTTTTTAAAGGAAATTTTGCATGCAAAATATAATATGCCGTCTTTTATTGATAAGAAAAATAAATAAATTAGTCAGTAATTAATAACATAACCTTTTATCAACAAAAAATAATAACTTAGCTGCTCAAATAAAATTTTTTTTATAATATCAAATAAAAGTGCTCTCAAAATGTTACCAATGCTTAAATAAGACAATTGACAATATAACTCTTATATGAATGTATTTATTGTGTTTTATATTTCATCATTAATTCTAATTTAATTAGAATTTAGTTAGTTTTCCTTGTGAACAATAATATTGTTCACAAGGAAAACTAACTCAATTCAAGGAAAACAACAAAACTAAATTCTTGACAGTTCCGACATGTCACACCCTGGATGTGTTTTATTATCTTACTGAAACATCCAGTTTTGACCTCGATGGAACAGAGCATGTGCAGAAGGGAGCATGTGGGTTTGGAGAATGTCACAATACTTGGTTCAGTGATTTAAGAGTGACTTTGAACAAAAGCATGGGCTGACCAAAACCTTTTTCCACCACTGTGTATTGTAAAGCATCAGGCAGATGAGACACACAGGAAATCGGATACACAAAGCAAAGAGGATTCAGTCAATTCATAACAATCAGATGATGATATTTTGAACAACTTAATCACAGTCACAAATATTTGATCCATGATGTTCAGAGCCCATGTGAACTGTCATTAAAAATTGCATCACGATTGTAAAATAAATACAACGAATCCAAATAATTTTTTAATACCTGCTTTGTTTATTAGTCAAGCTCAAAGGCAAACTATGTCATAGGTGTGACATGATGCATCTGCTCCCAGTGGAAATCACAGAGCAGTGTTTTCTCTGCAAAACAAAGCAAAGAACAAATATAAATGGAATTTCTGGAATGACTAGGAACTACATTTATAGTACACTGGCAATTAGAATAAAAACTAGATGTGAAGTAATTCCTCATTGGCTACAAGACAGATGACAGTGTGCTTATTAGATATGTTTATTCTTTGTTTTTATTGTCTCGACTTAGGGGATTTTTTTTTGTTGTTGTTGCATTTGTTATTTATTTCTTGCTGAAATATTTTACTAAATATTTTGTTTCATCCACAGTACTTCTCCAGAACAGACAGGGTTTTAAAACACAGGCGAATGTGTCACGAGAACAGAGAGAGAAAGACCAACAAGGCAGCTGGTAAAGTTGGACCTCTGCGTGAACCCGATTCTTTAGGCCTCCCCTTTCTTGCCAAAGAGTGTTCGCTGCCTAAAAAGAAGCGCCAAAAGTGTTCAGAGAAGTTGCAGAGTTCAGGGGCTTCCACCGCTGCCCAGACTGAAGGGCATTCTGTCACTGTTGCAGAAGCAGAAGAGAAAGAGGAGCAGAGACAGAACAAAATTGAAGGTCTACCTCTATACGCTGTGTCCTCCAAAGTCAAGCACGAGTATGTGATTTCAGGCTATTCTGTGGAACTCCCTGAAGAATCTGAAAGCCAAAACCAAGAGGGAGAGGTGTCATCAGAAGAGACAACTCCTCCTAAATTAGTTCTAAAAAAAGTCTCCAAGCGGAGTCTCAAACAGTCCAGCGAACAGCCTCCTCCCAGCCTCTCCACACTGTCTTCCTTCGAGGAGAATAGCAAAGTCACACAATATACCTTTGAAATTGTAGACAAGCAAGGGCTTTTGGATGTAGATGGCAATACTGAACTTGAATCAGTTGAAACTCTTCAAGGAGGTCCAACAAAACCAGCATCCAGCAGCACAAATTACGACGACGCCATGCAGTTTCTCAAGAAAAAACGTTACCTTCAGGCCGCAATGGCCAACAACAGCCGGGATTATGGCCTCAACACAAGCAGCATTTCCGCTCAGCCGCCCGTCACACAAACCGTGGTGTCGACTGTCATTGACGAAACGGTCCCTGCCACCATCCTGGAGCCCCAGCCCATCAACACCGAGATTAAAGCAACTCACGACAAGAACGTACTGCCAGATGAAGTCCTCCAGACTCTGTTGGACCACTACTCCAACAAAGCTAACGGACAGTCAGACATTTCTTTTAGTGTTGCTGACACAGAGGTGACGTCAAGCATATCTATAAACTCCTCAGATGTTTCAGACAGCAGCCCCGTGGAGAGCCTCGCAGCCTCTAGTGCCCACGTTCAGCCACCTACTGAGAAGGTTAGTCTCTTGCAAGAATACTCCAAATTTCTCCAACAGGCACTTGAGAGGACCAGCCAGAATGACAGCTACTTGACCAGCCAGAGCCTCAGCTTGGTCTCAGAAAACCCCACTTTAGCTGGACAGCCTCTGTTCTCCACAGAGAAACAGTTTCCTTCTCCCAGCAGGTTCAAATCAGGTATGAGCTCTCCACTAAGGTCCGCTTTAGAGAAACCTCACTTCGGATTACTGGTCGGGGACTCCCAGCACTCATTTTCATTTTCAGGTGATGAGACCACACCTCCTTCAGCAGTGTCCCCAGCTGATGAGGACTTCCTGGAGCAGGTCTCGCCCTCCAAAAAGACAGACTCTACTCAAGGGATTCTGCAAACTTTTCAAATAAGCTCCTTTGATCAGAACTTCAAGTCACATTTCCAGACATCAAGATCTGGATCCTCTTCACAGTTTACTGTTGCCAATGGACAAGTAAGTCTTCGAGGACACAGCACAGACTTCTCAGAGTTCCCCTTAGTTAGAGTCACTGAGACCAGGTCTCAACTGAACTCCTCTCCTGATGTTTCATCCAGTGAAACCTTTGGCTGAAGGGAGGCGTGAAGAATTCATTTCTGTCGATAATTTCAGCGGCACTTTATCTCATGTTTCCTGTTTTGCCAAAACAAGTTCCATTACAACTTCATGCTCTTTCTCAAAGAAAAAAAAGAGTTTCTGTTTTCTGTTTTAAGTCTAACTGAATGGAAATCGATGAATTTTAAAAAGTCTAATTAATTCTCCCCTTTTAAAAAAAAAAAAAAAGAATTGACGTAGTTCTTTCACCAGAATGTACACTGAGATATTGGGCGACCAAAGCAAGAGATGAAGTGAAATGTTATCTCTGAGTTTATATTTAATGTCAATCAGTTTGTTTAATGATGATCAAATCACCTGTGCTGCTTTATGCAATATTTCCACTTATTGAAATGTAGGCCCTATTTATGTACGCCATTTTACTGTTAGCTACCTCCCTCTGCAGTTTATCTGGTAAAACAACTCGGCAGTTTTCTGTTCACTCCTAGAACCTTTTGTTATTCCGGCTGTATAACTCCTGTGAGAGGACGGGTTTGGATTTCCAGGTTTGTCTTTACACAGTTCTCACATGCAGTATGGACAAGGCCATGCGGTAATCGGTATCGACGTCGTCACCGCACAATGGCAACTTGTTAGAAATAAGTGCATGGCCCAATTGAGTCCGTACGGTGCGAGTACTGTATTAACGCGAACCTGAAAAACACAAACCTTTCCTTGCATTTGCCTATAGAAATTACATTGTGGTGTGATCACAACTGATTCTTCACTTTACGTTGAAGTCACTTTACCGTCACCTAAAATGGGTGTTGCTATATGATATATGTAATGTATCCTAGGGGAAAGATCGGAGTGATTGTATTTATCTGGTATGGACACAGTTTAAGTTTCTTTTGACAGATTGTCCCTAATTGGTTGTTATAAAGGCCAAGATTAAAACTGAACCCCCCCACCACCACCACTACCCTGCAAAAAAAGAAAAAAGATTTAGGTATTGGATAGCTGCAAGCATGTAATGATTGCAGGATAATTGTCATTTTATTCACAAGTCAGCTGTAGTGAAATTAACTTAAAAGGATTGTGCAGGAGGAGTCTGCACAATTTGCACATTTTTCACTACAGGGAATGTCGTTTACCTTCACAATGGAGGTGTGGAACAAAGTTTGATTTGCAGTCCAAGATGAGAAGTGTTTAAATGACCTGCCCTAAATTGATATTGAAAATTTAGACTTTATGAAATGACAGGTGACACTTTTTCACCGTGTGTAATGTCAAAGCTCCCATAGCTGCAGTTTGTTTTTACAAGACTGGAAGATGCACAAGTAATGGGAAATGGTTTAATCTTAACTTTAGGCAGTGGTTTGTAGAAAAGGGGTGCTTGGTTCCGATTTCATTAGTTTTTCCATCCGTGCCTTTCTTTCTTTCAGTCATTCTTTCCTTTTATTCCTGTCCTGCAATCTTCTGTTTGTATACTTCCTGTAACTGGGTCAGTGATCTGTGGCAACAGATTCCACTTGCACATTAACAACAAACACATAAGCTATCAATTTATTCAGTCTGTAATCTTACATGGAGGTCTGGGAGCTTCATATAAAACCAGCAAATCTGGTTTTACTGTGTTTTGATTATTTGCAATAAATAGCACAGTTGAATTCTCAGCCTGTTATCTGTGATTTTACCATGTTGCAGTATGTGTGTATGAATAATTAGCTTTCATTGCCGGTAGATTTGAGCTGAAAATATCACATCTGTCAAGGCATTGTCAAAACCATGCAGTTTTAACAATTCTCCTTTACTTCATCAGACATTACACTGTTGATTGTTTTCCGTGTGTGTGTGTGTATTGTCTTAGGTGCTATTGTGTAACACACATATTTTATGTGATCAAATTTGGTTCAGAAAATGATGTGAAGCTCCCTAATGTTACAAGTCTACTGACAATCAGGGACAGACAGCACCCCCATCAATCATTGAATACTTTACTTTTCCCCCCTCATTGAACATTCCCTTTAGAATGTATAGAAAATATCCTGCTGTAAATACATTGTATATTTTTATGTTCTGAGAAGTACTGTTAGATCTGTGTGTCGATAGAGAGACAAGGCTTGTGCAAGAGACACTTTTTGTCAGTGGAAGGCACATGAATTTGGTTATCCAGCATTTATATGATGAAACAGTGAATCCATGTCACTTGTCATCATTGTGGCTTTCTAATGTTTGTATATATCTCACATTTGTTAAGAAGAAAATTCATTTTCTGCAGATGAGTTTCCAGTCTTTGTAAATGCCGCTGACTCTGCATTATGATCAGTTTTACTGTCTACAAATGTTGGTAATGAAAGCCCCCCCACTTTTAAAAACGGTTTAAAGACATACTTCACCTGAAATTATTATTTACATTATCTAATACTCAATGTGTACAGCTTAAATTCATGTCGGTTACATTCTACTTTGGGTGAAGAATGACTTAAATTATGTTTTAAGTACTCTTTGACTCATTTCATCACAAGAAGTTTTTAAAAGCACAGTTCAGGTCATTGTTTCTACTTTGGTAAATTATGATCCATGAATTATTTGTGGAGAATCTAAGATTCAGTGAAGCAGTTTAAAAGCAAAACAGTCATACATTATGTGAGAAGTACCATTGCATTTTTTTTTCTCCTTTGACTGTCGTCAGTAAACTGGCCGTAAGTGTCCTTGTATAAGCTAAAGAAAAAAAATATTTCTTTTGTGTAAAAAGATCTGAATTATGAATTTTTTGATAAAAAACTATTTTTGAAACATGTCATTTAAGGCACTGATATGTACAGTATATCATATGCAGTCACTATTGCTACCCTCATTTATCTCTGTACAAGTCGTTTGTGTCAAGATCTTTCAAATATGGATGGAAATCTCTTTTTCCCACGATCCGACATTTGACTGACTTTTTCATATTTTTAAAAAACTTGACAGGGACGTCCTGCTGCCTCCCTGTGGGGCTGATCTTTAGTTAGACTGTAAGGTTTATATGCATGGTCATTAACTTGTTGGGTCGAGTGAACTTGTTTTATGAATAATGTGCAGCTTTAATTGTAGCCGATTAATTTCAGTAAAGTAACTCATGATTAGATTTTTTGCAATATATTATGATTTGTAAACAATCTGATTAAATTGTTGTTTTGATTGTTGTGTGTCATGTCCTTATAAATAAATTAAGAAAATCACTGTATTTGATTGTGAATTTGTTCTTATGTGGAATGCAAGTAAAGTTTGAATGAGGCATAATGCCCTTTTTCTTATATACACATAAAACATTACTATATCAGGTGTCATTAAACATATATAATAAAACTGCATGGTTAACATTGATATAGTGATTGATGACAAGTAACACCATGTACCCTTGAGGGCAGATATAGTATAAGAGTATATTGAAAAGCATATCAGGAAAGTGATTCCTGGAATAAAAAGATAAGGCTGTTGAGTAGGTGCACATTTTAGCTTTAATCATTAGTCAACCTTGCCTATTGCAGGGCTTGCCAAAACCAACACATGATCCTTGGGCAAAGCAGCCACACACCCTGGAGGCTTACCAGAGACAACACTTTTATCTAACTTAACCTGCTGACGTTTTCACAAACACGTTGTTATTTGCAAGAGGAGCCACAATCTTGGTTGGAGAAAATGGAGACAATTAAATATTCACAAAGCTGAGGATTTTCCTTCATTTTTCCTCAACATGGATTGAGAGAAGACTGTCAAAAGGTAAGATTTAATTAATTAGACTTATAAATAAATAACAGAACATGTATCGTTTTAGCTGTACAATCTGGACATATAAAGACTGACTTTAAAACAAAATACTCAGGACAAATATTATCTTAAAGAGGGTTTGTTAAGCACATCTACCTGGCATATTCGAGTCTTGGAAGAAAAATTTATATATATATATATATTAGTTGTTCATTTATTTAAGCGAATACTCTGACTGGTTAAAGTAGTCTGGGTATATAAAATCCAAAGTATTTAATATGTATTTTAAAGATACAGTTAATCTTTAAAATACATATTAAATACTTTGGATAAACCTCAAGTTGATGTGGTTCGATCATTTGTTGAACACATTTACCAACCTGCATATTCGACACTTTTTGGAGAGGAAAAAAAAAAGATTTTATGTCATTTAAGTAATTTATGTATTATTATTTTTTTTTTTTTTTTTTTTTTTTTTTATCTTCATTTATTTTTAACCATTTTTAAAAGTAAGGAACTAAATTTAGTTTGATGGGATTCGGGGGTAAAAAAAAAAAAAAAAAAAAAAGTCGAATATACAGTTGCTTAAAAAAACAATGGGCTAAAAAGTAAATAGTTTTGCTAACTGCTTGAAATACGAGTTGAAAATCAGGTCAACATCATGGCTATTAAATGTCATTGTAAGTACGGTTTGTTTAGCTTGTTTTATTGTTTAACCTGCTGGTTTGTGACAGCAGCCTGGATCCGGGTGTCCTTTGGCTGCACCCGGTGTCTGGAACCGGGATAGGCGGGGCCACAAATGTCATTAACAGGCAGGCAAACACCACATGCTTTCCTTCACGGCTCACTGGTCTCTTTGTGTAATTGATTACATGTAAAAGTTATGATGTTTAACCTGTGGCTCAGCTGAGGGTTTCGCTGCTGCTGTTTACACCTGCAGGTTGCAATGGAGACCCTGCCAATAGGCTGGACTGTCCACACCTGTGACCCGGAGGGAGCAGGGCAGGTGGAAGGGAGAGATGCTACCAACACTGACACACATGTTCATGATCTGTTCCACGAGGATGCACAGGTAGATCACACATTTATCAAACCCAGGTGCCACATGATTTAAGCTAATAAATTTGGAATTGCTTTCTAACAGTTAGGAAATGTCATGGCTATAAGTTTGGACACAAAATCACAAAGGCTTTGAAATATGGATATGTATAAAAAAAAATTTTTCTAATTATAGTGTGATGATATTACAAGATATGGTAAAATACAAAGAAGGAAAACAGGGTCGATTGAAGAAAACCTTTACTGAGTCCAGCTATGTGTCTAACATGACTACATATATTCAGCCTAACCATTTGAAAGTGTATTTGTTTGTTTCATTGGGTTTTGTTTAAGTGGTGGGTTTATGTTTCTCTCTTATAGTTCTATGTACGCTCACATCTTAACTTTATTTTTCATTTGCAGCTCTCATACATGCATACAACAATGTTCAGTAAAGGAAACATTGAGACATTAAAATCAGCAATGAATAAAATTCAATAAATAAATCATCTAAGAATATTCAATTTCATCTAAAATGCATGAGGTCTGGTCTCTGTTTAAGAACTTAATTGCTGAAGGGTTAAAAGATTTTGCATAGCAATTAGTGTTGTTTTTAGGCACAGTATAGCGTTGAGCAGAATGCAGCAGTACAAATTTGGTTACTACTGCCATCACATATAATTTTTTTTTTTCTTTTCAATTTAAATTCAATTAAAAAAAGGTTTTGAAACTCATAAAATATTTATAGTTGTTCTTCAGAACCTAAAAGCTTGCAAAAACAAACCTTTTTTTCATACCTTATTGTTTAATTGTTAATTTTGCCTCTTCATTCTCCTGTTTTCCATCATCTTTCATTCTTCTACTTTTTTTGTAAAATAAACTCATTTCATATGTAATGTAATGTTTTTCCTCGGTTCTATAACACGGATTTTATGGTCAGGGTTTTCAGCAGTCTACTCAGCCCTGGTGGAAGATTAAAGTATTCGTGTGGGAGCCGGTTCTCTTTGGTACCTGGGATGGTGTTTTTACCACATGTATGATCAACATCTTTGGTGTTGTTCTTTTCCTGAGAACTGGCTACCTGGTGGTGAGTATACACAACAAATTTACTTACAGTTTACGACAATACGTTGTTGACCAATCACACACAAATTTTAATGTTTGTATTTTAGTAGAGTTTACTATCTTTTGCTGGCTTGGACACTATGAGTTGATTAAAATCTGAGTTTTTCCCACTTTAAATGTTTAATTCTTCAAATCACAGTAAATTGTGTATGAATTTTGTACCTATGGAGAGTATAATGCATCCATTCCCAAAAGGCTGTGCTTGAATCTATAGCTGAATGGCTGCAGATTTATATATATATATATATATACATCGACCCTTAGCTTTATTTGGCCTTTAGCTTTGATCATGACATAATTTCAATATGTTTATGTAATATCAAAACTTGTATTTCAATCATTTCATGAACACGTACCACTGCTGAACCTAGACAAGACCAACTGAATCAACCCCAGCTCATAACACTACTCCCTCAGGCATGTACTGTAGGAACTAGGCATGATGGGTAATCACTTCATTCATCTCTCTGGGTCAGTCTCGACTCATCAAACCACATGACTGTGTTCTACTGAAACACAGTCCAGTCTTTATGCTTTCTACAGTCTGATGTTAGTTTAACCCATAAACACCCAAACATACACCAGTGACCAAAAGCATCTACTGATCTCAAATGTTTAATAACAATAATCCTACCTGTAAATGTGAATAATCAGTTTAAAATGCAGTTTGTCTTCAGATATGACTCATTTGGATGATCAGAGGCTCCGTAGTGAATGTGGAAACACCGTCATCTTCTACAACATTGATTCACCAGTAAAACCCATGGAGTTGGATCAATAACAGTGGATGGAGACACTTATTTTATGTTCAGTTAATGATAGATTTTACTGAAAAGTTTACCTTTTCTTATTATTTAATATAATAACTTGTGAATTTTCTCTGACATTTTATGAACATACACATGATCAGTAAATTTTATATAGGAAAAAAATATTTTCACTGGAAAAGTATTGAAATACACAGGATAATGTTATAATAAATGGTAATAAATCACTTAAGAAGATTAAATCTACAGAAAACTGGGTCTGGGAACTGACATAAAAGTAGCTCTGGGTCTTTATGGGTTAATCTGTCTTACCTGGTTAAATAAAGGTTAAATAAGTAAATGACACAATGACGATAATGATGATTATCCTCAACAAAGGTGGGACTAAAATAGTACTGATTGTTCTGATTGTTTTAGATGGTAAATCCAATTAAGCCATGCCAAGTCCAGACAACATGAAGTGATACCAGTTGCCTTGACCAGTGTAGTGGTATCTAACACTGAGCACACACACTTATAAAAATGATCATATCAACTTTCTTCTTCTTGGTGAAATGCAACCAGGCCGACTTTGATTAACACCATATCTACCTTGTTTTCTCAGTTTCAGTTTTTAATTTCCTCAGTAGTGACTGCATGGTACATCAAGGCTAAAGTAGCTTAGTCAAAAGAAAGCTGATAACACTCCACTATGTGGTAACTGACAGCTTGCACAAGTAGTCACTTAAAGCCGTCAAAGTGTTCGACCTCACCTTGAAAACCACAGGCAGAGCAAACATACGGTCATCTATTAAAGCCTAAACATCTGAAGGGCAGAGGAAGTTCCGGCAACATTTTTTGAGGATTTCACCATCACATCCTCTTCACAGCAATCATTAGCTTTTTCATGCCAAGAGGTCAGAGCAAACATCCATTAGCATCTGTTTGCCTTTTTCAGGAGAAGATAAAGCCGTTTTTCTCATTAAGGTTCAGTATGTAAGATTTGCATGTGCACATGCACTTACATGGAGTTTCTGCTGGACTCAGTTTTGTGCTGGGAGCTTCATGCTTGTTGATCTAAGCAAACAGTACAGCCTGTGCACTGATTTCATTTAGAAGACTTGGGTTTGATTTTATTGTGCAGTCTTCAGAGGCCTTTAAAGCCTGTTCTGCTCCTTTATAGCAGCAACAGTGGCCAATATGAGCTTAGAAATGGAGTTGGCTAACATCAACAAGTGGCCGCCTCCCTGCACAACAGAATCAAATAACTTTACATCAGCGTGTGAACATATGCAAATCTTACATGTTGAGCCTCTGAACTCTCAGTGATAAAGACAATAGAGATAATAGACAATTGCGACAAAATTGAAAAGAGAGAATATAAGCATTTGGAGTTTTAGCTCTTACTGCTCATATACCTCCAGTCAGATCAACACCTGAAGGATGATAATTCAGAGGTTTGATATGTAGAACAATCATTTACCTACATACTGTGTGTCTGAGAGTATGTATGTATGTGCGTGAGTGTGAGTGAAATACATACTGTACATCTCAGGCAGATGTCCTTGCTGGCTGCATCCCAGATGAAGGTTGCCCCTCCTCCATCTCTGGGCTCCAGTCTGATCCAGATCCACCAGGGATGTGGCTACACACACATTATTTCAACTGCTGATTTTTATTTATTTTTTCTTATTATTGTTATTTTATTTTATTTTTTTATAACTAGCTCGTAACATTGTGTTACAAACCCATTCCATGATGCATTTCAGGAATGTATTCTGAAATATATACATTTTAACATTTTATTTTTCACATTCTGATCGTCCACTACAAAACTGCATGATTTGTGTCACATTCACTGCCAGTATATAATACTGTATAGTCTCTAAAGACACATTCATGCTGTTTGTCTCAGCATTAACCACTACTGACACTTCTATATATTTATGAATGTTTGTTTAAATTGTTATAAAATGTGTTTGGATGGAATTGAGGTAATTCATGGTGTCAGGTAAGTACAGTTCTTGTTTTACCTGTTCTTTCCTCAGAGTAAAAGCTGCCAATGAAAGCATTATTATTATGTTTTTATCACTTACAAATGAGGGAAATCCAAGAATTTCACACCTTTAATGTTAAACTGGAGTTAAGATAATACTTTTTTATGAATCAGAGTTTGTTATTACATTGGAAAAGCTTTAAAAAAAACAGAGTTTAGAGCATTTTAAAGGCCTCAGTATACTTTAACATCCACTAAAAATGACAGAATTATCCAACCACTGTAATGTTTATATGATAATCTGCCTATTGGACCATTTTACATCATAGTTGGTGTGTGGATGTATAAATGTAAGCAGGGTTTGAAATGATCTCAATAAAGCCGTGGCTTTTTTTTTTTTTTTCTTTCGTCACATAGTTTTGATTAATATGTTTGGTCAAGTAGAACCAGAGTGTAAAAGCCTGCTTCCATTCACTCAGAAAATCCATTGCAGGTGCAAAATGAATATTATTGTATATTCTACAAATTGTTCAGCTCGGATTGGTTTTTGGACCATCAATTTGTAGCTTGAACCAGTAAAAACTGCTGACCCTTAACCAGTCCAAAATGGAGGAAGCATTTAATGCAGTTGTAACTGATAGCATTTACATTTTTGGAACCTCTTCTACTGGTATATAAAAAGATAACCATAAAAGCAGACAGTTATGAAAGAGGCATTGATTATTGTACTCTTAAAATCACTTTTCACAATTTTATAAAGAAATTCCATAAGAAGCATACAGAGGCCTTTACTGGACACCATAGTGCTAGACCTTTTGATTGACCTCAAACTGACCAACAATAGAGTGTTGCTAAGGAATGACATTATGTACCAGTCAATTCTGTAATGGTTCCAGCAGCGTATTATATTGGAAAAGTTTAACACCTGATAGAAATGTGAAGATGAAAACCTCAAATATTAGTAGAACATAGCAAAAACACTGATGCAGATGCTATTTCAATGCTTTTCTATTAGAAACAAAAGACTAAAGACTAGATTAGCCATGTTTCCATATGGATGCTAAGTTTATTTGAATCAAATCCATGATATATTGTAAAAAAAAAAAAAGTAAAGTCCCACCCCCTGGTTTAGACAGAACATGGATACAGGACAGGATGCATAACATAGCAGCTAGAAGATGAACAGAACAAGTAGCATGTGGTCCATGTTTAGGGGTTGCACCTCCACTATATCCTTAATAGAATAGAATCAGAACAGCTAATCCTCCATACAGTACGAGCTAAAGGTCCACAACATCAGAAACAAAAGGTGATGATCATTGGTGCAATACCACTGATGGCCACTAGATGAATTCCAGTTAATTTCGTTTATGTTGGATCCTCTAATATTTACATCACTGGTCTTTGGAAAAGGTGTTTCAACCTCCCCATGAAGCCCAGTAACTTCATATTAGGTGTTTACATTGATCTTTTCTACTGTGATACCTATAAATGTGTATAAAAAAATATCCTAATGGAAACATGACTAATGAATTGTCTGCTGCCAAATACAAAGTGATTTCTTAGTCTTGATTCTAACCCCAATTTCAAAATGTCACTTGTTCTATATTGGAAGTAAATATTAAAATAGCATAAGGGTTTTCTTTTAGAGGAAAGAAGCTGTAAACATTGAATAAACTTAAGTCTGTAACCATAGCAACAGTTCTGCAAGGCTTCATTAAGTCATTTTTTTGAAAAACACTGATTGTTCAAGTTTTTTTTATTCTATAATAATGCAAACTTAAAGCTTAAATCTAAAAACATCTTTGAGTGCAGAACTTTAGTATTTGTGTGTGTTACCATCTTAACGTGTGGTGGAGACCTGTGACATCTCGGCCTTCCTCCCCAGGAGCGCTTCAGATTGAGAACAGCGAGGAGTCGGACCAGGGCAAGTACGAGTGCGTGGCAGTCAACAGCGCCGGGACTCGCTACTCGGCTCCGGCTAACCTTTATGTTCGAGGTAAGATCCCTCTTGACCTGGACTCGCCCCTGTCCTTCTGCCGTACAGGTTAGGACCTCGAGCAACAAAGTCCTGTCTCTGTCCCCCCCACCCCACCACCACCACACACATATTCCCCTCCCCTTTCCTCGCCAAAACTAACTCTGTGACTGATGCTCTGCCTTCTGACTACTAAGAGGAAAGCTCTCTTCCTGGATCCATTTGCAGTGAAAGTCGAACCTGTTGATGCCTGTCGGCTCTCTGCTCTCACACTGTCATTTCCTGCTCTCTCTGTCTCGTCTCTGTCTCCTGGGTGGTGATTTATGTATTTTGCTCCACTGCCCTGTTGTTAGTTTGCTCGACCTGCTTAACCTCTCAGTGACGGAGGGTGGGTGGGGGGTGTGTTTTGACTCGTCAGGGGTGAAAGAGAGGTTGGCTGCGGTTCTGCCTCTTTGTTTTTCGGGGAAGGTTGGGGTGTACGTGTGGAGTCTTGCCACAAAGACAAACTGACACCTTTTGCCATTATAAAACCCGCATAGGAAAAGACAGGCAGGAAATTCCCCAGAAAGCGGGCTGCAGTCTGCTGGATGTGCTGCAACAAAAGGCAGTTGGGTGAAAGGCAGCCTCAGGGCTTCTTCTAAGTAGGCCTTGTCAACAAACAACTCAATTAGCTTCAGCCAATATCATGTTTTCAAAGGCAATTTTCAAGGCGTGAGGGTAAATCATTACCGCTCAGGTCTCGTGTTCATTTCATGTTTCTACTGATAACGCTTTATGATGCAGTTCCCCCTAAAATCCGTTCAGAGTGTTTGCATATTTATTACAGACGCAGCCTCGTCACCAATGGGCTGAAATTTATCTGTTTCTAAGCACTTGATCCGATTTTGTGATTTTATCCCATTTTGACCCAATTGACCAGATAAATGATACTGAATTGATTTTTGACGATCATCCTACTTGAAGTAGTAACTGAGGCCATTTCTTTATTTGAAAAAAAATCCGTAGGAGACACATCTACTGTATATTTCCAGCCGTCTCTGTTTAAGAAGCAGAATTTGCCATGTTTTATTGAGACGTCTCATTGGTATCTGGTTTTGTTTGTCTAATTTATTTGTATTAAAGGGGTCATTGTGTCATTACTAAACCCAGTTTTATTAGTCTTTGGTTAATTTATTCATATATTTAGTTCCTAATAGTTCATAAACTTTGCATTTGAACCCTCCAGGTGTGGCAATGCTATCTTTATATTCATTTTGGGAAAAATCGAGTGGATTTCTACAAAACCCTTTTAACCCTGTAAAGCCTGAACTGTTAAGTCATTGACAGAAAATTCCAATTCTTTCAATTTTGTATCGTATTTGATACATCGGGTCTCAATGCTCAAATATTATTTTTGAACAAACAAAAACATAATAGAACACAAATACGTCTAACAAATTGATAGGTCCTTCATCATCCTTATTAATAACAATCCTGTAATGTCACTGGAAAGGCCTCTGGTGAATGAATTCCTCCCACCAGGTGGATTATCCATGTATTGCATGTATCTAATTTTAAACATCAGGTTTTCCAAGAAAAAATAAATCACACTGACCATGTAGAGGGCTTCAAAACTCAGGTATCAAATATGATGTGTTCGTCATTATAGGGTTAATGCCTTCTTAATTTGTTACGTCTATAACTAGTTACATCACAACATTTACACATACTGTATAAAGTCAAGACTTCTGACAAAAATTTCTCCAACTGCGACATATATATTTACTTCTTTTTTTTTCAACTATTGAAAGTTGATATGAGTTGGTTTAGTAGTAGTTTGTTTTCAGATCTGATTTCAGAGTGCTTCAAACCCCAAATCCATATTCATAACTTCAGATTTCTAATCAAATGTACAATAATTGTCACATGTTTGACAATGTTAAATCCACCCTGTGATTATGCTACTTCGTCTCATGTTGTACAGAGAGCAGGCTGAATTCAACAGTATTTCACCTCCAGATGTACTGTATTGTTATATTGGCATGGGTCAGGCAGGGCTAGCTGGTTAGCATGCTAACTTAACCCTCCAGTATAGGGGTGAGCATATTACGCACATTTTTCAATTCATGCTATAAAAGGCCAGTGTATGTCAGATTCTTTAACATTCTGACCCAGCCACTAAAATCAGGACATTGGACAAACATTAAACATCGGACAGTTACTACTGTATTACCCTTCTTCGAATCGAGTAAATTATTGGACCTAGCACAAAGAATAATAATGTATATTGACCAATGTTGCTGTTAATAATTGAAATATGCCAGACTGCAAATATATATATATATATATATATATATATATAAACAAGTAATAAATTTTTTATGTAGTTTATTGGAAAAAAAAAACAACAACAACAAAAAGATTTGTTTACATAACAAACATTTAAAGTGTTAAAATATGACAGTTATTGAGTGTTTAGTATTTTTGGCTCAAGTTGAGTAAATATTTTAAAAAAAAAACTGTTCAGTCAAAAACAAACTGTATGAAAGACATTTTGACATTATTACAGTTACTGCACAGATTACATGCTTTTGGATCTGTCTGGATAACAAAGGGTTAAGTAGGTATTTCTGCAACACACTGACATATTTGACAAAATCTTGTAACTGTTTTTGTACCACTCTGATTTTTATCCAAAAATAAATAAAAAACCTAATTGGCCCTTTAATTTAAATAATATATTTGCACTGTTATTTGTGGCATATTTGTATTTCTTGCATTGATTTAATCGTGTAAACAGTGTGCCATAAGAGCTATAAAACTTGATGTCGCAGTGCTTAAGATTTTCAATGTTAGGTCTTTATCTTACAGCTGCAGTTCCTCTGCATAATAATTCATACAAGTCTCACACTAAAGTCATCCTACACTATAAAATGATGCAGATAAACAGGACTTTTATGGAATCCTGAGATTATTAAATTATATTTGCACAGATCATTACACTGATGAAGGTATTTTGATGTCCATACAAGTGTTGCATTTCCTGCGTTTCCTGTGCATAAATATTGACAAAATCAGCCATCCATGGGGGAAATGCTGCAGATGTAAATCCCTGACTGAGGCTATTATATCAAGAACCTGTGGGAACCACATGTCCCATGTGAATTCAAAGTAAGTGTGAAGTAAGAGGAGATAACCGATTTCAGCACAGTGGCCTGCGTCTGTGTGCGTCTGGGAGATACATATGTTTGAGCAGATGCACACTTCACTTTATTTTCTCACCACAGCAGATGCATCCGTTTCCCACTAACGGATCACAGTTTTACTCCCCAGATAAAAATTGCCTTTGAGAACCGAAAATAAATAAAAAAAATTCCCAGAGATCAAAACAAAACTGAAGGCACAGTTTGGAATCATTCTGTTTCCTTCTTTTACACCTGGCTGATTTGCTCATCTAGTAAACTGTAGTTGTCAGAATTATAATGAGTGTGTTTATTTCATTTATGTCCACCATGCAGAGCCGCAGCCAACAAATGTAGTTTCAACTGTATGATTTGTTATTTCTGCTTCTCTTTTCAAGGTTCCTGTCTGTGTTATTTTAACCTCTGACCTCTACAGGTGTGCTGAAAGCTCAGGTTTCCATTTTCATCTCATACTGCGGCTTCTGAGCGAACACTGAAACCCACATATGTGTGTTTCTCTCTTCTATTTTCATCACTTTTTTCTTTTTTTAGTTTTCACATCCTCTTGTTCTCTATACCGCCACCTTGAGCCACTTGTCAGTCATGTGTCAGTCATATACACGCACTGTATATGTTCATCTCACAGATGCTTATCCTTCTATCCACATAAGAAGGCAGCTGGTTTTCATCATTTATTGTGCTTTGCTTCATTGCTTTGCTTTTGTTCACGTGCCTTAAGTTTGTTCAGGTGTGTGTGAGAGGAAGTGTACATAAATGGTATTGTTCAGATGCCAGACTTTACTTTCAACACAGGAAAGGGCTGTTGGTCTGCTTAATTATTAACAACTTATTTATTTACAAAGTTGGCTTTAAAATACACTTTTCAGGGAAATTTATTGGAAAATCAGTAAGCACACATGAATTTTTATCTGTTTTGTGAGGTGTACTCATGTGTTAGATTTGAGTTGTTACAGGATTCACTCATAACCCTGTAAACCAGTGTTTTTTAATCATTTTAATGTGAGGTTGCCTGGAATTTCTAGTAATTGCTAAAAATTAAATGAAAAAAAACCCCCCAAAAAACACGACACAGTGGTGGAGTGGTTACCACTCATGCCTCACACGAAGGAGGAAGAGGGTCCTGGGTTTGATTCCAACACCAGTTCATGTGGGTGGGGCCTTTCTGTGTGGAGTTTGCATATTCTCCCTGTATCTGTGTGGGTTTTCTCTGGTAATCTAAATATGAATGTGAGAGTGATTGTTTGTCTCAATATGTCAGTACTGTGATGAACTGGTGACATGTCCTGGGGGTACCCCACCTTCATTCATAGGTATCAGGGATAGACGCCTATGACCCTAGTGAGGATAAAGCAGGTTCAAAAAATGAATGAATGAATAATAAAAAATATATGGTGAGTTGAAAGAGACAATCACAATCCATAAAAAATATCACAAACACTGAAGCTGAAACTGAAGCAGTGTGGTTCTGTTTATCTGTCAAATGTTCATTATGGTCAATTTAAGATGCTGCAGAGCTTTCATAATTCATAGTTTCAGTTATTGTTTTACATATTCTGACCAAGGAAAATCAAAATCTCACTTTGTGCAGTAATCTCAGGCTGGATTTTCTGCCTCCATCCATAATATTATACATTTTATAGCCCAAATGTCGAATAAAATTAATATTTATTTATTTTTAACCATAGTATAGCAAACTATTACATGATCAGAAACAAATTAATTTTAGGGGGGGGAAAAGCCTCTGTTTTGAATGTCTGGTATTGCCAGAAATATGTGATGTTAAAATGGGGTCACAAGCCAAAAAAGGTTGGGAACAACTGCTGTAAAGAGTCATTCATTCATTTATTCTGAGCATTTAAAGAATGCATGCAAGTCCAAAATTCCAAAATCATTGATTTACACTCAAAAAGGAGTAGGATTTAGTCCCACTCCCATCATCAAATAACAACATTTTCATAAGATCATAAGATAAAAAAAAAGAATA
>JAPSES010000019.1:10756211-10766560 GCA_029822895.1 Maxillicosta whitleyi | reverse complement strand
TTAAACACACACATGCATGCACACAGACTCACCTGTAAATAGCCCTCTGTTGGCACCTGTCCTTGATTCATTTATGTCTATGAACTTGTATCCTTTAAAGTCTATGAATTTGTATGCCACTTGTTTTGTCTTGTTTTTTGTTTTGTTTTGGGTTTTTTTGCCCTAATCACAATGTTTGTCTCGCACTAAATAGAAACAGTAAATAGATTTCATTTTTGGCTTGATCTACTCGGGAATAACAGTTTAAAAAGCACCAACATGAAAAGGTTATGACTGTTTGTTTTTTTTTGTTTGTTTTGTTTTTTTAGATTAGATTCAACTTTATTGTCAGTATTCATTACATTAGATTTGGCTGACGCTTTTATCCAAAGCGACTTACAAGGTATATAGGTATGTATAGTGTAAAGGGCCTTGCCCAAGGGCCTACCTGGGATTCAAACATCTTCTGCACCGAAGTCTATGGTGTTAACCACTAAGCTGTCCAGTCACATTACAGTATAATACAGGTAGAGAAATGCAGTTAGCATCCAATCAGAAGTGGAAATAGCAATAAGTGCCATATATTACATTTAAATACAGTATGTGCAAATAGGCAATATGTACAGAGAGTGCAATTAAGTATAGTTAATGCAAATGAGATGGAGAATATACAGATGGGTGCAGTTATATACATCTAATGCTAGGAGAAGTTTATAGTAATATACATAGTTATAGTTATCATTAAGGCAATATACAGAAGTAATTAACTTTTTATACAGATGTGAATATACAAGAGTGCAGTTAAACAGGCATACAGAATATACACATACATACCTATACATGCACACAAAACTAAGTGTGGATGCAAGCATATACACACACACACACACACACATGTGAGATTGGATGTGTAATATGGATCCATCAGTGTGGAATTTGATAATAGGTCCAGTATATTGAGCCAGATGTATGTGTCTATTAGATTAAATATAGAAAAATACTTGATTTCTGTTGAAAAAATGTAATACACAGATGGTAACATTTACATAAATGGTGATGAACCGCTTAAAAATGGTTAAATATAGAGAAATTTTAATTGGGAACTGGCACAAAAGTAACACTGGGTATTTATGAGTCAATGTTCATGTCAAAGGATATCCCCGACTAACTGAAGCCCTGTGTTCATGTGGCACGAGCACTTAAAACAGTGACCCACTGACACTGCTGTGATATCAAGAGTAGGAGGATATAAGTGAATTATTATGTACTTCTGAACTTTCACTGGTAGTCTGACCTGGTTTCCTCGTTTCTCCAACCACAAGAGTCTGTTAAGTGAATAACTATGACAAGCTCTTCCTGCAGCGCAGTGACAGGTGGAGTTAGATCTGTCTTCAAAAAGTGCAAAGCTGCAGCCTTTAAGACAGCTGAGCGTAGGATCTGATGAAATACAACCCAACTCGTCTTACTCTGTCCGTTCGCAGTGTGAGCATTTTCTCCACACAACAGGAAGCGGGTCTGGGGTTTAGGGTGTTAACCAGACTCACCCACATTTTTGGAAAATGACAAAGAGAGACAGCCGGAACTGAGATCTGAAGCCTGCTGCTCCTCCTCCAGAGACCGCCACATCATCTTCCCCTGCGATCCATACTATAATATACAGTTCCTAATCAGCTCAGCGGGGCTCGTACCACCTCCGTAACATCAGGACGTGCACTTTACGCCACGCTCAGCGGTTTGCTGGTTAGTGTGGGGGAGTAAGAGATCAGTCAGACAGAGGGAGAGGCCTTGTGTAATCTGACTACACATTCCAGTCTGTATTGGTGGAATGCTGAGCTCCCAAAATGAGTCCCACCAGGCCAGTACACTTGCCACATAGACATTAAATACGTCCGCTATGGAATGGTCACACTACACTGTCTATTAGTGACCTTTAGGGAGCAAAATGGTGATAGTTTTAAAACCAAAAACATTCATATTAAGTGTCGGTTTCTGCAGGGGATTGGAAATAACATTTGATCCACTGAAAAGCATCTCATTTATGGGGAAAATATGATCATTTTCCCCATAAATGAGATGCAACAGCCGCCTACTGGTGTGTGTGTGGCTTTGTGAAGCGTGTATAATTTATGCTATATAAGGGCAGTCAATTTACCATTTGTGTTTATTTTGAATATCAATCTCATTTTAAGAAAATATCTGATTCTTTTTTTTATTATTATTATATTCCAGCTAATGTTAATTTAGATTTTACTAATAACAAGGTATAATTGCAGATTGTTTGACTTAATTTAAGACTGCCACCACTGTCCTAACTTCTGATTTTAGGAGTATTAAGTTTGTCTTAAATAACTTCCTCTCCATTGTAATAATCACAGTATATTAGTTTTTGTTTTTTTTTTCTATTTTGTTTTACTTGGACTATTCAGTACACCTTTCAGTTCTAGATGTTTATCCTGTTGGCAGATTTTTTTTTAAAGATTAGATTAGATAGAACTTTATTGATTCTTTAAGCAGAACTTAGAAATTGAGATTTTGTTTTGTTTGGTTTTTTTTTTTGTTTTATTTTTTTACACAGAACAAGATGATTTGCTGTTATTTATTTGATTTTTTTTTTTTTTTTTTAGAATTGTTTGTGTCTTATTGAAAAACTAACGCTAGCTGTTTTAGAAGGGTGGGGTTGAACCCTCAAACATCTAAACATCTTCCAGACCGAGAGCATCTAGTGGTTTTTTAACCACTAATCCTACAATATCATCTTCCACGGCACTGATTCACCAGTAAAACCCATGGAACTTGATAAATAACAGTGGTTATAGACCCTTGTTTTTATGTTCACTTCATGATCATCTTTTCTGAAAAAGTCAGTTTCTCTTCACTTTTCCCTTTTTATATAATAACCTTCAAATTTATAGATTTTTTTTTAGTACAAAATCAGTAAATTAAATATAGACAAATACCAAGACAAATAAATATAGACATGTACTGATTTTAACTTAAAAATTCATAATGCAGATGAAAATATTATAGTAAATATACTAGTGATAAATGACTTTGTTAAAGTTAAATATAGTGAAAAATTCTTTAGAAAGTTGCCACTAAAATAGCTCCAGGTCTTTAAGGGTTAAACCAGTAAAATGTAGCCTGTAAAAATGTGGACCGGACAACTGATTATTACCGTTACATGAGTCGCATTAAGTTTTTATTGGAAATATTGTCTCCATTAGCTTCATTATAATTGGGTTTTTGCTTGAGTTTTCTCTCTTCTGATATAATAGCCTCTAATTTCACTCTCTAAACATCTCTGTCTGTAAAATAAGTGCAGTAATGTACCTGAAGAACTCGGAGTCTACAATGACGAATATGATAAATAACTTAGAAAAGGTTAAATTCATTTGGAAGTTCCAATAAATATAGTTTCAGGTCATTGAGGGTTAAGGAACAAGCGTCAGGATGAGGTGGTTTTGTTTTTCTGTCATTTTATGGATCGTTTCTGACCAGAGAATAGTGTTTTCAGTACAATTACACGCCCTCAGAGAAAGAGCTCTTTGTGAAGAGCCATGAGAGTCAGGGATGGTTGGAAGTTGGAGTTTGATGTTGTAATAAGGGTGGGAGCTCATGGTTCATACATGGACACTTACTTCCCTGGAGCTGTTACAATTTTTTTTTTTTTACTGAGGGTGGTATCACAGAGTCAGAGGGTGAACAAGAGTTTGTGCTTCTAGTCCCATGTGATGTCAGTTTCCACTGCCTCCTTAACCTTTTACAAACGGTTCATTTCTTAAACCTTCACAGTTTGGTTCGGGGCAAATTTAACCCAGACCCAGAATTTCCTTACAGTAAGTGTCTAAACCGAATGTTGAACTACAGATTTATTTAGAATGTCTAAATAGACTATCCCACATTAATAAATATATGCAATATATAAATGTTTCAGAGCAGGGAGAGCATTTTTTTAAGTTTTACAAACTTATTTTTGTAGAAAAGCATCTATCACACAGTTTCATTTCCTGTTTAACATAAAAACCACTGTGATTTACATATAAAACTGACCTGAACCAACGTCAGTGTCCAAAAATCTGTAGCACCTGTACAAAATATTTTCATTTTTGTGTATTTTGGCAAAATTTTGTAAAAAATTATAAAATTTCAGGATAAAAGAAGGATGCTTAGGGTATTTTTTTTTATTACTGTTGAATGTCAGTACACTTCAAATTTGACCTGATTTAGTATGTAAGGGTTAAATTTCTATCCAGGAGAACATAAACACTTGGAAAAACTAATATATCCAGCCCTTATGGTCTTGGCTTTTGTCTAAAAACAAAACTCACTGTTCCTTGTGCGATTCCATTCTTTTTTTTTTTTTTTCTCTCTAACTTGGAAGCTGCTGAGCTTCTGAAAAGGGTGGTGACTTCCTTTTGGATAAACATGTCATTAATCTGTGAGAACACATTCTTTCCCATCGCAAGATAACCAAGGGGGAAATGTCCGGTGTTGTAACACAGGCGGGCCCTCAGACTCTTTGGTTTAAATGGCCCCAACCGATGCAGAACAATCTCTCTCTGCACATTCAACAAAGCGGCAGCGCCGATGCAACCTGCTCTGATTTTTAGACGATGTACTTAAAGCAGATAACCTGTTTTGGGGCATATATTTTAATTAACCATTGTAACACTATCGCCCAGCACCTTTTTTTTCTTAAAATGAATAGAAATAAAATGGGAGGGGTGGGCAATCCAGAGAATTTTTTATATCATTTATGATCACTTCAGGAATATTATTTATTTTAATGACATTTTTGATTAGTTTGTAGTAAGATATAATCATATACAGTTACAGAAAAAATTATTAGACCATTAAAAACAATGAATATGCAGTCAAGTACTTAGTCCTGTGTGTGTCATGTGACTAAAACAGACAGAAAAAAGAAAACATGGAATGTCTAAAATCACTGTTTTTATCAGTACAATGACATAGATGTTGATTTAAGAACTAAAGTGATTTTGGTTTTCATCAAGAAAACATGGAAAACGGATAGATATCAGCTCTGAAAGTAAACTATTATGAGCTATTTTTGTCGTTATCATAATATCTGTCCAAACAAATGTACTTTTAGGCATCAGGCATTAAAATGAGCAATAAATTAAAGAAAACTAGGGGTGGTCTAATAATTTTTTCCACGACTGTAGAAGCAATACTCAGTTATATTTAGCAGATAAAGCTGATGAATGTTTTTTTTTTGTTTTTTTTTTATGGCACACAACGCACTCCCAAAAGTTTGTAAGATCAGCTGAAACAAAACCTCATACTTTGTCAGTAAGTGTTTTTGTTTCAGTTCTTCTCCCTATGTCTGACTGTAATGTGTCATCTACAGCCTGTGCGTGTGTGTGTGTTGTAATATAGTTTGTATTAATAGGAGATTATGTGAACACAGAGTTTTTTGTCAAGTAACATTAAATTTTCTTGGCTGAGCCTGAGCCCAAATCCCACAACCTCCACACTGCAGCTCCAGAGACTAAAAACACTTGTATGAACATTCTTTGATTTTTTTTTTTTTTTTTTTTTTTTTTTTTTTTTTTTTTTTTTTTAATGTCTCATATTATTAGGTGCAAATTTGAGTTTCTCAATGAGAGATGGGGGAGTATAAACTTTAAAATGGGAGTGTTATTTCAGCTGCAAGAATCATTTCTCTCTACTCCTAGACGTAATGAAAAAAAAAAAAAATACAGTGTTATACAGATTTCTTTTCATATTCAGTGTTCCTCGCCAAAATCCATTATGCATGTTCTGACTTTGATGGCGCATGTGCAGAATCCTTTGAGAATAAAAGAAGGAAAATTTTGGCAAATTTGAGTCACTAATTCAAAAAGGTAAGATGAAGTATTGATTCAAAATATGTAATTCTATAAAATAATAAGTGAATGGGTTTAACTTCAGGAGCATTTATCTCTGCACACTTTTCAGATTCATTCTTGTGTTTTGTAAATGTGCATAGAACTACGTATATAACAACATTTTTACCATTAAAGCACTTTTATCATTTAATTTCCAAATCACCTCATTAAAGTCTATAAAACAACCCAGGAAAAGATCATTTGAAAAAGAGGAAAAAATAGTCAACAAAGGACACAACTGCAAGAAAAGATTTAGACGTAAGAATAATATGTAAAATATATGTATATGGCACAAATAAAAACCACAAGAAGTCCAACACAGAAATACAAGCAACATACGATCAATAAAGCACAAAAACAATGGAAGGTACATCCAATAATACCCCACTGTTACTAAGAGTGTGACTAAATAAGAAGCTGCATTTCAAAGGATCATGGCATAACAACAGGGAGTGTATTCCATAAACTGGGAGAACGTGAGAATGTAGGTGTCTGAGGGGGACCACAATTAATCTCAGAATAGAATGGTTCTAAGTTTACAGTATATTTGAGGCTCGTCCCTGCAAAGTCCTAGTGGATGCGTGTGAAAGAATTTACATTTATTGTTTGGGTTTTTTTTTTTTTTGAGTTGTTGCTTTTAATTTTTGTATCATAACTGTCTTTTTCTTTTGCATAGATAGATAGAGATGCTGTAAAATGAATTGTACAGCATACAGGGGTGGAAAAAATTATTAGACCACCCCTTGTTTTCTTCAATTTCTTGATCATTTTAATGGTACAACTGGTATAAATAAAGGTGCATTTGTTTGGACAAATATAATAAGAACAAAAATAGCTCATAATAGTTTAATTTCAGAGCCGATATCTAGATATTTTCCATGTTTTCTTACCTAAACCTAAATCACTTCAGTTCTTACATCATTATCTATGTCATTGTACTGATAAAAACGGTGCTTTTAGACATTCCATGTTTTTTTTCCTGTCTGTTTTAGTCGCATGATACACACAGGAGTTAGGAATTGATTGCATGGTCTAATAATTTTTGTGCATAGATAGATGGATAGATATTACTTGGTTATTCATCTGAACAGACAACATTAGAGACACAAGGTAAGAAGTAATAAAAAAAAAAGAATAAAAGATATATGAAATATATGTACAGTAAAAAAAAGGGGGTAAAACATGTACAACATACAATAATTGCTGTTCATTTTTCTATTCACGTCCTTGTGCATGTTCATGGAAACTTTGCCCTATTCATAAAAACACAGACAAGCCCACATTGATCTTTGAGAATGATGTGAGATACTAAGTCTACCTGTAAAACCCTCATCATCGCATCCCATCTTTCACAAGGTATTTTGGGGGAATTCCCCTCGATCCTGACCAGTTTGTGTGTGCTGCTCCATCCTTTCACAGAGCATGGATTTGTTGGTTATTCAGCCGAGCTTCTCAGCAGCAACACAATGCCAGATTACACCCCAGGAGAAAACTTCTTCACTGTTTTTGGAGTCTTCTTCCCTGCTGCTACAGGTGAATTCGCTTCTCTAATTTCCTTTCAATCTAACATTTTATTTACGGTTTTCATTAAATGCGGCATGAATTCAGAAAACACTATCTCAGCTCGTCCGGTTTGCCCTCCCTTTAACTCTTAGAGCTGCACGTGCTCGGCAAAAAAACATTTTGTTTTGTCTTTTACAGCATGTTGTGTACATTTTTGTGGTTTGCTCGTGCTTTTAGGGGTTATGGCAGGCTTCAACATGAGCTCAGACCTTCAGCGGCCTGAACACAACATCCCTGTGGGAACGCTGGCAGCTGTCTTTACCTCGTATGGAAATACACACACACACACACCAACAATGTTAAATACAAAAATCCCGCAGTCAAATGCTAAATATTTAAGTACATGCAACTAAAACTGCAATAAAAGTGTAAAAATCTGCTGCTACTATTAAAAAAAAAAGTGAGGACTGGACGGACTGAGCGGCTGTAAAGGTACATAGACTAAACACTGACGGTATTTAGACTGGGAGCTAGAGTATATCACATGAAGAGTCTTGGATTGAAAAACGTTACTCCTGTATACATAACACCGTTGAGTCGCTCAGTTAAGGTGTGATTCGTCTAAAACCCGAGTGCTTTCCACATGTTTTAGTTGGACTTCTGTGGTGCCGTTAGATCACCAGGTCTTATCTTTGCACAAGGGCGCTCTTTTCCATTTTTCCACTTCCCCAGCATGGCCCTATCAGACACTTGTTGAGTAGTTATGACAGTTTTTTCCTATTAATAGTGAGAAAGGAGCAGTTGTTAATACTGCCTTGTGTACTGTGGGTGACCTGCAGGTGGTTCCTGTATCTGGTCTTTGTCTTCCTCCTGGGGGCCATCTGCACCAGAGAAGCACTGCGTTATGACTTCTTAATAGCAGAAAAGGTAAACTCATCTAGGTGTTTCCGTCTTACTCTGTACCAGTGTCATTCTAAACAAAAAGGGGGAAATGGGGAATTCCCCGGGGTTCATTTTATTGATGTAGTAGGTCTATCATTAACTTAACCAAAGCGTAACAGCTTTTTTCCAAAGAAGAAATAATATATATTTGTAATAGTTTCTGTTTACATATACTTAAAGTCTGTGTAAAGCAGGAAAACCAAGTAAAACTGGTTATAAATAGAGTTGATTTTAAACTCATAACAGTAGAAGGAAGTTTTACACCAGAACTAGTTCTACCAAAACCACCTAAGAATCGACGTTACAAATCCACAGACTGTCACTCACTTAATAAAGTATAAAGCTAATTGTTTAAATGCATCCGTATTATAGCATCGACTTTTATTCTCCGATAGCTACTTATCAAAATAACACCATCTTATACAGTTACAGAAAAAAATATTAGACCATCAAATGTCATCAAAAACAATGGTTATACAATCAAATACTAACTCCTGTGTGTATCATGTGACTAAAACGGATAGAAAAGAAAACATGGAATGTCTAAAAACATTGTTTTGTCAGTACCATGACATAGATATTGATGTAAAAACTGAAATGATTTTGGTTTTTATCAAGAAAACATGTAAAACGGATAAATATCAGCTCTGAAATTAAGCTACTATGAGCTATTTTTATTGTTATCATTATATTTGTCCAATCAAATGTACCTTTAGTTGTACCAGGCATGGTCTAATAATTTTTTCTGCGATGATAATCTTCACATGCTGCATCAGCTGATAGTTTACATTATTGATCTGATAGCTTAGTTCTGTTTTTAGACAGAAAACAGCCACAGTAAAACCACACATTTATCAACAAATGGCCAGTTTGACAAAAGATAATATCACATAATAACTTTATATCTTCATAAGTTTCATAATCAAACTCAGCTGTGTGAAGAAAGACAGACATTTCATCATCAAAGTCCATTTTTTTTGTCCAGTGGAGAAAACAACTGTGCTTCAGCTTTTATCAGTCACTTAGTTGTATAACTGCTTTAACTCCAAGCATGTTTGTGCATGAATAAACTGCGCTGATCACCAGTAACATCAGAACGTGTTGTACATATTATCACAGAAATTTGATGAGTATCATTTATTTTACTTTATACTGCAGTAGACCAGATTTTGGATAATTACATTAAAACATGAATACCCCCTTTAACACTATCAATTAGTAATGTCAGCTAAGAAGTAGATGAGTGTTAATGCTAGATGTCAGATAACCACAATATAAATATGTAAATAATATTCAATTTATATTCTAATTCTATATTTGTATAATATTTACAAATTTCTTCTATTTTGGTTTATATTTAATTTTTCACCTATTTGTGTTGTTTTTTTTTTTTTTTTCTTTTTCTCTGCTCTTGCTCGTTGTATTTTGCTGCTGTTACCTGTGAACTTTCCCCCACGATGGGATACATAAAGTCAGATCTTATCTTATAAATAGTTTTTCTTGTGGAAAAAAAACAAAAGCATGAGTACTCTGAATTAAGTTAAACATTGAGGCTTTGGTTGACGAGACAGATTGCTTTACAACAGAGTATTTGACAGCTTAAAAGACTGGGTTGTTTCAAAAAACAAGAGCTTTGCGTGAGAAAATAGTGACTTTTTGCAGCTGTATCTGTCAGCCTGTACTCCAAGGTTACACTGAAATAATCACACAGTCTAGTTGTGTTGAAGCATCTTCAACAACTCTGAACAGATCATGGACAGAAACCTTTACAATGACGTCACCTCCATGAATATGCAGTGTTTTGTCTTTTTATTTATTCATTCTCAATCCTCAACATTTTTTCTACAAACTGTGACTTTCTTTTTTTGTCTAATTTTTATTTATTTTGTCATGACATGTTACATTGGACTTTCTCAACATCCAATGTTTTTCTTTTTTGTTTACACGTGACTTTTTTATTTTCAGTCTTATTCATTTTCCCTATTCCCTTTCCATCCCACCACTATGTGCCCATCCCCTCCCCCCACACCCCTC
>JAPSES010000019.1:10721955-10756111 GCA_029822895.1 Maxillicosta whitleyi | reverse complement strand
CTTACTACTTGCCTGTGGTAACTATAATCTTTCATACAGATCCTTCCACACTTTTTTAAACTGTTGCTTTTTATTGTTGTCTTCATATATGGTTTCTTCAATACTTAAATAATGTTTCGTCAAACTTTTCCATTCATAGAATGAAGGTGCGACAGTGTTCTTCCAATTTTTTACAATTAGTTTTTTATAAATTAAAGAACACAAACAGATCTTCCAACCTAATGGGTATCTTACTTGGTCAGTATTATGGAAAATACATAGCTGAGGCGTGAAGTTAATTGCTGTGACTTTCTTGAATTGGAAAAATGTCTTTTAAACCAGCAAACATCATATGTGTAAATTATGCTTAATTCAAACAGTATCAAAATATTGTAGTATTGTTTCTCACCATTGACTGTATTACTTTTTTTTTTTTTTTTTTCCGCAAAATAAGGTCCCATGGGGCACAACCGGAAGGGGTGGGTGGATAGGGGGGGTTCAGCTCTCTATAAGAGCTCATTCCAGGATAATGAAAGTATGTTAGTGTTTTTTTTTTTTCAGCAATGAAAACAAACTTCAGTATTTTAGTAATTATACACTTTATTGGATACACTGTTCAGCTGTTAGTTAACATAAATATCTAATCACAGATCAGTCACATGGCAGCAACCCATGCCGATTCCGTGAAGACGCTCTGCTAAAGCTCAAACCAAGCATCAAAAATAGGCAAGGGGCTTTTGGTGCCAGTCAGCCTTTTCTCAGTATTTCAAAAATGTTGACTACTGGGATTTTCACACACAGCCACCTCTAGGATTTACAGGGACTGGTTCAAAAAGAGAAAATATCTAGTGAGCAGCAGTTCTCTGGGGAAAAAAATGTGTTACTGGTTTGAGTACAGTAACTCATACAACCACTGGTTACAGCTGAGGTATGCGGAGGAACATCTATCACAACATATTCTACAGTAAAAGCATATACATTTACTGGCCATTATATTAGGTACCCCCCAAACTTGCGAGGTGTACCTAATAAAGTGGCCGGTGACTATATCCAATTTCTTCCATTTAGATTCCTTGTGATTTTACACATTGGACCTACATTTTTTTTCCCCTTTTGCCTTCCTATTGAACCTACATTAAGGAACCACAAGAATTGGTAGAGAATGATCATTTAAAGTCAACTCCTTTACAGTTACTGCTATGGATAATAGTAGGATGTTCAATAGGTAACTGATAGTTTATACAATGTGTCATGTCTGCTGAATACATTCTTCAAATTCTATGGTGCATTAGTGATGATCAGGGTTTCTTTTTTCTGCCACATTGCACCTTTATTGAACTCTGCGTGGACAGTCAACGATGGCGATGACAGGATAAGTTTCTATAGTAAAGAAACTCACACTTGGTCAATTAAATACCAACCCACAATGTGAACTCTCAAAAGAACACATAAAATTCAGCCTTAACCCATCACCTTGGTCTTTTTAAATGTCCTTGACTTTTCTCAGTGTGTGGTTAGGTCTCATTGTTTTCATAAGGGGCTGGCTACAGCGGAACTGAGCAGGGTGTAGCTGTTGTGAGCGCTCAACCCCACCCCATCCTCTTCCACACTCTGTTTGTTTTCCTTCTTCCTCCAGGTCTCCTTGGTGGGTTTCCTCTTTCTGCTGGGGCTCTACATCTCCTCCTTGGCTTCTTGCATGGGCGGCCTGTACGGGGCACCCAGGATCCTTCAGTGCATCGCCCAGGAGAGAGTCATCCCCGCTCTGGCTTTTCTGGGACAAGGGGTGGGTAAACAGATGGAGCCATGAAGGGAGGGACGTCTGGACATTGACAATGCAATGAAATATCACCATGATGCAAATTGGGATTATTTATTGCAGTTGTGTGTTTACACTCGCACTTTCAAACCCCAAGATGAAGACAAAACTGTCTCATGATGCACCACAGGGTATTCATTTGGAAATTTTACACAATAATTTGCTCCTGTTTGCACCCACAGAGGTTAGAAGACATAGAAATCTATCATGTTAGGAAAGAAAGTGGAAAAAGCAGGGAAATGGTGTTGAAATACTGCTGCTATGAAACTGAAGATGTTGTTAGTAATTAAAAGTAAATGCGACATATCTTTAATGCCAGGCTGGGATATACACAGTAATAATTTCCAGCTTCTTGAAGATTTATGAGCCCATTTTAAAGATGCTACACTTCTTCTTTATTGGTTTCTTAACCCTCAAAGCCCTTAACAGCCGCCTACGACCTAAAGCATGTACTGATCTGAAATGTTTTTAAGACTTCTGAACCACTAATCCTATCACTACATTTGAATAATTCAGGGAAAACGCAGTGTCTGTGTCCTATTGGGACTTCCAGAGGCTCTTTAGTTATCATGAAACACTTTCATTTTCTGCAACATTGATTTACTAGGAAAAACTCATGTAATTTGCCAAATGATAGCTCTCTTTTATGTTCAGTTAATGATACATTTTGCTGAAAAAGTCACTTTTCCGTTGTTTTTCTCTTTTAATAACCTTTGAATGTACTCTGACCGGTACTACATGATCAGTAAATTCTAGAAAAATGCCAAATGCAGAGGATAATGTTTTTAATAAATGGTGCTAAATCGCTAAGGTTAAATGTAGTTGGTACATAAATACTTTTAGGTCTTTAAGGGTTAAAACAGTAAATTATACCCTGTAAAATTGTGGACTGGACTCCTGATAATTACATTTACATGAGTCATATTAAATATCTACTGAAAATATTGTCTCCGATTAGCTGCAGTAATTGGTGCAGTGAAACCTATTAACTGTGAGTGGCCTGGATGTATAGGGGGTTGTGGTGGTGTGGACTCAGGAGGGAAACGGTGACAGGACTGCCTAATTATAGAGTGTGGACTCCACTCTGCAGATGTGAGTGGACTGAGCACATTACAATAATGAGTTACAACTCAGCGGTGTTAAACGTGCACACACACGCTGTCACGTTGACGTGCTGACCCCGTCCACCCCCAGTTTTCCTCAAACTTCCCGAGATGGCAGCAGTGTCTGACCTCTCTCAGTGGGCTGGAATGAGGCCCTAGACATCTTGGCCCAAATCAAAGCTTCAGAACAAACGCAGGAAGGGCGACGGGCAGGGCCCTGCTTTGCTGCGTGCTCTGGAGGCTCGCCAGGCTCACAGGAGCACTCCTCTAACTACAAGATACGACCTGGAAAGTGAAAGAAAGCCACTTAACAAACCAAAGGCTGTAAATGACTAGAAAATAGTTGTGTAGATTGTATTACTAGAGTTGTCTCTTGAAATTTAGAGTAAAATTAATTACATTTTGGGTAAAATTACTATCTGCGTTATTGTTCAATGTGGAGTACAATATAGTAACAGACAATGTAATGCTGTGTTGTATTTATTTTTTCATAGTTTTGCATCATTAGGCGAACAGAGCACCACATTTGACTGCTAGAGCTAATATATTTAAGAATGTCATAATGTAGCTGCTAACAAATATATCAAGCATGTTAAAAGTATTATGAGATTTATACCAATGGTGAAGCCTTTACTATTGGCACGTTATGACAATGTATGGTTATTAGGAAATTGCTCTTATATGGATAAATTGACATTTATTTCAGGATTTGTACTAAAGCCACAGTGCAAGACTTGTTAAATAATGACTAGATTTTTCTAGTTGGAATGTTGCTGGTCATGATCATCAATTTCCTCCATCCTAAAGGTCCCTGACCCCCCAGTTAAATTGGATAAGCTGTGAAAGTGTTTTTTTTTTTTTAGAGTGTTTTTTTTTTCTAATGTCATAATTATTTTGTTACACTCCAACAGAAAGGCCCCAACAGGACCCCCGTTGCAGCTATCATTCTGACCAGCCTGGTGACCATGGCTTTCGTTTTCATTGGCCAGGTCAACATACTGGCCCCCATTGTCACCATCAACTTCATGCTCACATACAGCTTTATTGACTACTCCTATTTCAGTGTGGCAAAAACCTTCCAGATGCAGACTAAAGAGAAGCAGGATGCTCTACTTCTGGCCAAAAGAAACCAACGTAGGTCGACCAGGCGAAGCTCCAAACCCCTCATTGATGCCACTTTCCAAAGCTATGGGAGTGGAAGTGAGGGTCATCAGGGTAAAGGCACCCTGCTGGAGTTCACCAAAGACATGGACCACATCTTTCCCTCTGTTTCAAATGGAGATCCAGGAGCTGAGAAGAACTCCCAGACACAAGAGCTCAGCAACTCCTACAGAAGCAGAAAGGCTAACGTCAATGCTAAACAGATGCTGATGGACAGCTTTGGCATAGACCTGAACAGCAATATCTTTTTGGATGAAAGTGAAAAGGAGAGTGGTTCAGTATCATCACAAGATGAACCTGTGGAAAAGTGTGGAGGTGGACACTCAGGATCCACAGAAAAACTATGTGATTTCCAGCAGGACACGGCTAACGGGCCTCACAGTCACAAACCAGGTGATTAATGACCCATGAAATATTAGATCAGGCAGTAATGGAGATTACAGAAGTTAGGTGTCGTTGTCTTTTACAGTTTGTACTAATCTGACCTGTTTTTAATCCCTCAGGTCCTGGAAATAAAGCAGAGCATGAGAACTTTGAAATTAAACCCATTAAGGATTCACTTTATGGGAAGATGTGCAACCACTGGATCGCTCTTATTGGTGTAGGTCGCACATTCCAGGCTGTTTTTATTTGTGCCCTAATGGCTGATTATCTGATAGATTGTTTTCTTTTGTTTTTTTCTCAATTGTAAAAGAATAACATGAATATATCACTTGTTTTTCTTCCAGGCACTGAGCTCTATTTTGATCATGTTTGTTATTCAGTGGATTTATGCTTTAGCAAATATACTGGTAGCATGGTTACTTTTCTTCTACATCGGGAAAACAAATCCTGGACTACCCGCAGGTACGTATAATTCAGTTTTGAAGATGCTAAGCTCCATTTGTTTAGCTCGATGTTGACTAAATGACCTGATTATGGGGGAAAAAAAGATATGTATTTATTATATATTTTAAGCAACTGTCCCCTTTCCACAGCAAACAACCAATATTTGAAACCAAAGTTCATGATGTACTATAACAGTAAATGCGTAGAATTTTTGTCTCAGCAGCACTGACTTTATAATAATTAAAACCTATAATATATTTTTTTTCCTGATAGAAATGCAATTTTTACTATAGCTGTGTATGATAAATGGAGATATGACAACCAAACACCAAAGAATATAGTGTTAGAATGTAAATGTAGACATGTAGTTGTTAACACAGACTACCTGACTGGTTGAAAACTACAGTTCATCTGTTGTTATTTGATGACCATAGATATTTAGAGAGCCAAGGCCCCGCCCCTTCCTGTTTTGACCCACAGGATCCTTTTTTAGGAGGAAAAATGCATTACAGTCAAAGGCCAGACCCAAGTATTTTTGTGATCATTTATGGATTACTATTTATTAGGATTATTTATGATTTACAAGTCCAGAAAAATGCAGTTTGTTGCTAAAATTTCCAACTATTAGACTGTTAATATGCATAAATAGAAAGATGCATACCTCAAATTGGCCGAATTGTCAACATAACAGTTTCTCTTGGTCTGTTGGGAATTGTTGTAGATGTCTGTGCAGCTTTAACGTGACCAGACTGTTGTGATTTCACCTTTTTTAAGTACTTTTTTTACTTTGCTTTTGAAGATTAAGGGTAAATGTCCCCAGATACTAGCTTTATTGAGATTGGTGACGTGTATTATTTGCCACAAGAGATGCAGTTCTTTTAACTATTTAACACAAATCTATACATTTCTCTATTTTTGCTATAAACAGCCATTTCTTGACTAAAACTATCTTTTCACTGGAAAAACATTTGTCATTTCTAGTCAAAATATGTCATCGCACTTAAAACAAGACATAATCAAACTTAGTTTTTAACAATAGATCTTGAAAATCTTCATATAAGATCATTTTCACTTCTTCCGTTGGCAGATTTTTTTGTTTAATTCAAGTAAAAAATATCTTGTATTTATTTTTTTTACTTGATTTCATAGGGGTATTTTTTTCCCCCAATGTTAAAATCACACATATTATTTGTATACATTGTGACACAATTCAAATTAGATGAAAAAAATCACCTTTTATGGTTTTTGTGAACTTCTCTGATTTTCATATACATTTCATTTTATGCCTGTAAAGTTATGTGAACAACTATCTTTGTACAATGTGTCTTTTATTTAAGGATGATGGGTCATTTCATGTGTTTTTCATGATTTTGAGACTCTTTATAATATTAGGAAGGCAATTTTTAAGGTTTCCTTCCCACACTTTTGACCTCCCTGTACTTGCTACATAAAATCGACCATAAGCTCAACATTTAATTCAGAATCCTTTGGCTTTGGTCAACATTTGTCCAGTCAATACGTGACCTGGATACATTATTGCGAGTCTCACTTCGTCGTCTCTTCGCCTGGCAGCTGTTGAGGCTTAGGATGTCTGGAATAGCTGGATGAGACACCGTGCATCTGTGCATTAAAGTCACCACATTACAACGCGCCTTAAGTCCGGGATTCATGACATATCTGGGCAAAAGCTCTGCAAGTGTTTAGTGCTTGTTCCACAGGTGACTGATACGACCCCATGTCTCTGTTGGTATCCTTTTGTGTTGCGTTACATCTTGATATATTCTAACTGGACGTGCATTTTAACCTGTTTTTAGTGAAATTAAGCATATTTTTAAGCTCACCTGCAGGATAAAAACATGTAATTCTGGTTTATTTGCAGGTATTGCTGTTCATTTCAGCTTCTTCAAATGGCTTAAATCAACAATGAGAAACATTGGCAGGTACTGGGAAGTTTAATCATTATTCCATAACGTATCTTAAAGGTAGGATAGAAGATCCGGGAAAAAAATGGTTCGAGCTAGCTACATTTAGCCAAACCCCTTTCTTCAGATACCCCACCCCCCACCGGAGCCACACCTCCACTTTATTGATTGTACTCAGGGAAGGGGGAGGGGCAAATCACAGTTGAATTTGATAGACATATCATCATTCAATCAATTCGATGGGCTGATTTAAAATTATCGGATGGTGTTTTTTCAGTCCTGTCTGTTTCACAGGTGACTACATTTACGTTAGAGCATTTAATTAATTGGTTGCAATAGGGGTGTGAAGGGGATTTTTAGCAATAGATAAAAAAAAAATGCCCCAGGAAAACATCTCCTACCCTACCTTTTAATAAGGTTGTAAGATTTATGAGTGTTAGCCAAGTACAATTTCATGTAGATACTCATCACTACGTCACTGTGAGATGCCAATGTTAATGTTCTGGTAATTTTACACTGTCATAACCACTCGACAGGAGAGCAGGATCTGCTCAGGATGAGATCGTAGTGACGCCGTCCCTGTCTGGGGTTGGAGTGAAAACCAAGCAGCTGACGGAGGAAAACGCTGACTTTGCCTCTCGTCACCGCCATCACCAGTCGTCGTTCATCAGACCCGACAAGATGGTGCAGCCTCCACTCCACTGACTGGCTCTAAACACTGCCTCACACCTGCGTCAACGCTGACAGCCTCAAACCACATTTTCTGCCTCAGTGTCATGTGTATAAACCACGTACACCTCCTGTTTATCGGACACTTTCTCACTCAGATCGTCGTCATGTGCTTAGAAATCTGTTTCTAGAACTGCACAGTGAGAGTCTTACATTAAAATGAAGGGAATTTTGTTTTAATTTAAAGTACTCAAAGCTCTTATTTTGAAGGGTCACGGTGTGTATTCACTGTCAGATCACTGTACTGTAACTAACATGTTGTGCAAATACTGATGAGGTTTCTCACATGTCCAGTGTAAATATACAAATTAAAATGTATAAGATTATGAATACATGTACATTTAATTTTTCTTAAAGTATTTTGCACTGCGTTGAATTACTTTCCGAGTTTCAGAGCAGACCAAAATCTTCCTGAAGCTCAAAAATTTATTGAAAGTAAATAAAAATAAGAATGTTAGTAACATAATCTTAAAACTCATCAATCACAACAGTTTATTTGACAGTTCTGGCTTAAATTATTTTGCAGGATGCAAAAAAAACAATATAATAGACCTAATTTTAAAGCTTTATCTTAAATTGAAAGAAATGACGTTAAACCATAAGGACACAGGGTGACTTTTATGGCAGTTCCCAAATTAATTTTTCTCTTTAACCTTTTGTAAGTGATTTATCAATATTTGTTATACTATTATCCTTTGAATTTTGCATGTTTTCCTCTGAAAATAACCTTTTTTTTTTTTTACACGTAATTGATTGATCATGTAGATGTTAATAATACCTCAGTAAATTCAAAAGTAAATGTATCAAAACAGGAAAAAAAGTGACTTATTCAATGAAATATGTCTTTAACTCAACATAAAAGTGTTTGCATCCACCATCATTGATCCAACTCTATATGTTTTACTGGTGAATCAATATTATAGAAGATCATGGTGTTTCCACGGTAACAACAGAGCCTCTGAACATCCAAATGGGTCATATCTGATGACCATGAAAAGAAGAAAAACTGTGTTTTACACCAATTATTTACATGTATTGATCAGTTTAGTGGATCAACAGTTTTGGTCAGTAGATGGGTTTGGTTGATGGGTCTTTGTGGGTTAAATGGATTTTGTCGTATTAGTTTTTTCCAGTAAATGTCCACTCACAATGCACGACTAAACGTTAAATTGGTGAAAGGTGTGGCTCATTCGAAAGGGAAAACTTCTGAAATATCCGCATAAAATATGAGAAATGTATTCTTCTCAGACGGTGAATTTTCAGAGGGTCTTAAATGTACTTTGAGATGAATATTAGATTAAAATGGGTCGCTCTTCAGGTGAACTTTGTGTTCCATAGTACTGTAAAATGAAACTCTTCTCGCAGCTTAAGAGCCAACCTGTGAAAACCACTTCCTCTTAACATTTCGATCTCTTATGCAAGTGCCACAGCCTGCTGGTTTTCCACATGATTACCGGTGAAGACACTAGTACTTTTGTTTTCTCTTCTACCCACTGGCTTTGTAGATAAAGCAGCCATAATGAGACGCTTAAAGCATCAGCGTAAGAGACTCCTTGGTGTAGCTCAGGAGTGATTCCTTGAAAGCGTCTGTAATCGTGAATGTAAACTTTTGCAGGATTTTTAGTTAAACTATATTTTAAATGGCATGTCTAAGGTTCTTAAATGGCATGTTTACAATGCTAAAACAAAACAGAGTCACTGAATGATAGAGTTTTATGTTGGGTAGGGTAGCAATAGCATCATTTAAGGCAGCAAATCCAACAGAATGGTCCGAACGTGTGCAAACAGTCCTCAAATGTACGGCTGAAGTGTGTTTTTTTCATTGTCGGGGTTAGGCATTACTCCATTAGAGTGCAGAAACACGGTCTGGGTAAACAGGTATTAGAACTAATGGCTAATGGGTCCCCTTGAAAACCATTTACTTTAAGTTTGCATTGTTTCTAAAACGGGTGATGAGCTGCTAAATGGTGCACACCCTGGAAGAAAACTTGCAATCATCAATGCACCACAATCTAACTGGCACACAACGCACGTCTTCCTCTTTAGGCTGAAGTTTGGGTTTTGTGTCTCTGTTATTGTTTTTGCTGCTGAATGATTTTACTGTCAAAGATTAAATATAGGATACAACTAGACAATATGAAGCATTGAGACTATTTCGATACAAGATTCAACATTATTCATTGTCGTTCAACAGTCATATGATGAATGAAACCTAATAGATTTAAAATACAGAAAATACGAAACACCCACACATTTAAAATAGAAATAAAAACAACAAAGTGCAAATAATAATAATAATAATTAACATGTAATGATACATGAAGTATTGCTCCTGCTGTTGTAAATGTCACACTGTGTCAAACCTAAGCTTTATGTGTCATTATAGTCTATATATTAAATGTTTTATTGTGGTTTAATTTAATTTTTTGGCAGTTTGTCCAAATCAGCATCTCTCTTTAATCTGTAAATACTCTGCATTCAAGTTGTAGGGGAGACTGGGTATGGATCTAACTTGAGGAACATTTCAACTGATCAACCAGTATAAATAAAATAAACTATTATCTAATAATCATTTGGTTAATTATCACTTCCTCTTTGATCCCACATTATGGATCCTCCTGACACCAGGCAAAGTGAATCTTAGCTTTTTTTGCATTAAACAAATGTCTTGATTAGAAACTGCATAATGTAACAGTCTTTTCTGATATATTTTTCAAAATAACTTTTATTTGTTTATTTATATTTTTATGGAATGTCCATTGCAGTGGACAGTATTTTCAAAGTAAAACTGTGAAGCTTTTGTCCCCTACAGAGGACAAAAATGTATTTCAGGGTGTCAGGAGGATATAAATGACATGAAGAGGCATATTCAAAACCTACAGATTAAACGACTGATTTTTACCTGAAGTATATTTTCTGCTCAAGACAAACCACATTTACTAAGAAGAGTCTGTGGATAATAACAGACACAGCTTGTTAGTTGTAATCAGACAAACACCCATGTAAGTTTTCTGCACGTGTTTTGCTTATAAAACGAACATAGACCAAACATCTGTCAAATCACTAGTCACTTTTGCACAGAAATCCCAGAAAAAGGCGAGATGGTGATCCCACCTTTTTTTCCACCATTGACCGGTTTACACAGCCAAGCCAAAGGATAAACAGAGGCGAGACAGGCTGGACTTTTACACAGCGGACCAGAATCAAAGGGGTGGGAATGCAGCGCAGCATATAGTGTGCATATGGAGATACTGGCATGGATTCTGCAGCAGCCACCCGGGGTGCTGCGGCTTCATGCCACAGGTGAAAATGGCATGTAGCTACGGCACAAATCCATGCCAGTGCCTCTATAAGTGTTCATCAAAACGTCAAACCTTGGTTGCGAACGAGAGGTGTTCCTTTTACGTAGCATTCTGGAATCATGATTCCACCTTTATGCTGGCTCTGTTACTACGGCTACTACAGCTGCAATAAAGGTGGGACCAAATGATCCTACCATTTTGTTTTTACACAGATGATGTTCTGGAATAAAGGTGAAACATTCTTGTAAAAGGGGCTACTGACGGGATCCCACAACTGTACATTGGAGAGCCCTGTGAACTTTTTCACTCTTAAACATCTAGACAATTTTAGAATTCTCGTTATTTATGGGTTATTATCACCGTGTTTATCATATTATCGTGTGAAAGCAAAAAAAAAAACCCAAAAACTACTAACCCCAGTCGGCAGTTGCACCTATTGTTCTGTATATTTCCTGTACCTGCAAGTTCTATATGCTATGTTTATGTCCTCTATTTTAAGTTGCTTTGGATAAAAGCGTCTGCTAAATGTAATGTAAAAAGTATTCAACTGCTCTGACCCACTTCAGACTGAATTGTACCACGGAGCATTAGGGCCATTCATGAAGGAGAAAATATTTTTTGATATGACGAGATTAAAGTCAACATGTCGACATATAACTCGAAATTCTGAGAATAAAATTAAAATTTGATGTCGACTTTAATCTTTACGGGTCGACTTTAAACTCGACATGTCAACGTTAAATTTATTAATGTAGAGAATAAATTTGAAATCAAGTCAACTTTATTCTCGATATTCAGAACGTTTTTGACGCACTGCCTATAAGATAATAACGCGATATAGCCTCCTCTCGACATTTCCAAGTTTATGGTCGACATGTCGGGTTTATAGTCGACCCATCAAGATTAAAGTCGACGTCCAATTTCAACTTTATTCTCGGAATTTTGAGTTTAATGTCGACACGCCGACTTTAATGTTGACTTTAATCTCGTCATATCAAAAAATATCTTCTTCACAAATGGTCGTAGAATTGAGTTGTATGTGACCCATTGACCGAAATGATTTTGACCCTGTTGACTATTAGACGGTTAACTTTTTTTGCGTTTCCCAAATTCATCCCACAGGCCGGATTGGATATTTTGGAGGGCCGGATTTGGACCCTATGTTTGACCACTACACTATGTCTTTCTCCCACAAAAGTAAATTTCAATCTATAAAACAGGACTTAAGTGAACCTGCGGAAGGATCATTACCGGTAGCCGCTTTCCCTCTGCGGGGGTAAAGCCGCTGGGGGCCCAGCCTTCTCGTCTGCCGAGGGAGCTCGCGCACTCAGGCCGCGCCTCCCTTAGCGCACCCAGGAGTGCACGGGGAAAGGAGAGAGGTCCTAATGCTCCATCATAGAATTGGGTGGTATGTGACCCATTGACTGAAATGATTTTGACCCCGTTGACTGTTAGACGGTTAACTTGTTTTTGCGTTTCCCAAATTCATCCCACAGGCCGGATTGGATATTTTGGAGGGCCGGATTTGGCCCGCGGACCCTATGTTTGACCACTACACTATGTCTTTCTCCCACAAAAGTAAGATTCACTCTATAAAGCAGGACTGAATGATACAACTTCGTCCACAAATTATGAAAGGAAGTGGTTTTTAACAGCATGAAAGTGTATAAAACCTCCGGAGAGGACTCAGTCACACACTGTTATTACTAGTGCTAAGCCCTCGTGGCTGGAAAAGGAACACTCGCTTTTTTTTTTTTTTTTTCCTCCACATTTTTAGTCGGCGGGACTTCCGAAAGCACCTGAGGAGGACAGGGGGTTGAATAACGGGATGGATGTGTGTTGGTGGGGGGGTCCAGGAGGAGGAGCCCGGGCTCCTTGTGTGTGATAACAGGCTGCTGCTCCGCTCTTATCTTCCGTTCCCCGCCGTCGCAGCAGCGGATCTCCTCCGGACCCTTTTTTTTTTTTAAATCAGGATTTCTTTAATTGTCATGAAACTCCGTTGAAAGCCGCAGTGCTCCTCCCATGGTGTCCCCGGGACTTTCACCGGCCTCCATTCGACTTGACGGCACCGCGTTTTGGTTTTGATAATCATGGAAACGTGGGTTTGGAAACACGTCTTCGGCTTGTCCCTGTCGGTCCTCCTGCTGGGTCTGCCGGGGCCCCTCAGGGCATGGACCCCAACTAACAACAGCCCGGAGCCTGTAACAACACGGTTTTACTATTCAGCCGCCACAGACGAGCTCAACTCGAGTTCACCGTCCAGCGAAAGTTTAGCACCATCTCAGAGGAACCTCCTGCTCACAACTGGCGCAGAAACACACTTTTCTATCGCTGGAAACGACGGTAAGAAGCGCAAGTGTAACGGTTGACGCAGACGTGTTAGCATAACTCATCCAGCAGTTAGTCAAGTCTGAAATATAACTATAATTTGGACATATTTCATAACGGTTATCATCTTTTAGAGCTTTAACCAACTAGTTAAGAGGAAGCTGAAATAAAAAAAAATACAAATAAAAAAATATATCGTTATCCGGTTATTATTGAATTTCCACATTTTACCTAACCTAGCTAAAACACCTCAAATAGCATTTAAGCTAATGATGTGCCTACTGTTTAATTGGGTAGCTAGTCCACATGAGACAAGTGCAATGATTTATCTTAACAGAATAAATAAGAAGACAGGAAAGGAAAGACTACATGTTTATGTCTGTTGTAAATAAGGATAAACAGACTGCACATCAGTACATATCAACACTTTCATTCGTTGGATATGGTATTTTCTCACACACTTAAAACCAAGCAACAGGTGTTCTGCAGCCCTGCTCCATTCTCTGTAAAAAATGTGGCACAAAACAGAGTCTGCTTCATATAGGTCACTAAAACTGTTTTCTCCTAGTTATTAAAGGGAGGATGCACATGTAGTAGGCTAAAAGTAGTTCTGCAGGATTTGGTGGGAAAACTCATATTGTGATGTGATTATTGTTGGCAGTATTGCAGTTTTTCTATTTGCTTGGTTATTAAAGAAAATTAACCAGGAATGCACTGTTTTTGGTTGATATTCAGATTGATGCATAAAATAACACTTTGACTGAAAGCTGATGCAGTTACTGATGTTACTTTGTGTTTCTTCATTTTGTTGTTGTTTTTGTTAGTCACCCTTAACTAAGAAATCTTCTTCAGCAACAGAGCAATTGTCACTATTGTAAAGTATTTCAGGCCTTTATCACTTGACAAACATTCATGAAAAAAAAAAACAAAAAAAAAACATTTAACATGACACTACAGATAAATCTCTGCCTCTACTACCAGTGAAAAACCATCTTATATGCCAATACTGATATCAGTAAATATCCCCAAGTAACAGCTGATGGAGATATCCAGACTTTATCTTGGTGCAATCCCTAAAATGCACAGATTTCTGCTCAAATAAACAACTTTCAATGGTATAATAATGCAACATTACCCTATGGCACTGACCTACAGCCTACTGTGGTTATATTGTTAATAAGTTTAATATTGCAATAGTGTTTTGATTGATTGTGCATTTCTAAAAATGACCTTGATTAGAGGTTGGTGATAGCTCATTATTAAAAGCAGAAATAACAACATTTGTTCCCATCAGGAAAATTTTGATAGCTGATGAATCTGTGAATAATACAGCCTCTCAGGAAAGAAAAAAAGTGGGAAATGTACTATTAATAAGTGGAAGATAAATGTTGAACTGAACATCTAAGTACGTTTTGAATAACTAAATCAATCAAATTAAATGTTGAACACTGACCATCAAACTCAAGGTGATGAATGAATCTGGAAGTGAGCCTCAAACAGACGTGTGATTTTTAAAACACTTTTTCAACTTCTATTAACTTCAAAGTCATTAATTCCAGCTGAGTGGTCTACTATTAGCCCTCAGCCACTATCTGACCTAAATTCTGCTGAAACCAATAGCTTGTATAAATGTCATCACCATCCACATTAATCAGCCAAAAAAAGAGTGAATTCTCTGCCTTTTGCTCTTCAGGGTCCCTTAGTGACAGACAGCTTTTAACTTTACTAAGATGCAAAAACTTTATAAAGTGGAAAAAAAGTGGAAAAGAAAAATTGCACAGAAAAAACATCAGATAATGGACAAATATTCCACCTGATTGTACTGAATTGGCATGCATTGGCGTGTGTCTGATGCCAGAGATATATGAATGATGTTTTTCTTTTCACATAACCAATAGGGGTGTGTGTATTGGCAAGAATCTGGCAGTATGATAAAAATCACAATACTAGGATCATGATGCGATGTATCACAATATATCACGATACTGTTAAAAAAGAAGTTTTTTTGTTTGTGGTTTTACACTCATTAGAGTTTAAGATCCTGCTCAAATATTCATATTCTATTAGTTCATGACTAATATCATAACATTATTTTTGTGCAATCCCAACAAATTAACTAACATCTGCTTCTCAGACAGTAAAAAGTGGTTTTAGATGCTTCAAATAACTAATAACTAACTAATAAAACGGTGTTAAATAATAATAAATAAAATATAAACAATAAAGAAAAACAAAAATGAACCGCAGCCATATCTGCATTTGAATAAGTACCTAAAAATATCGATGCACTACTTTTGAATAACGATACAGTATTGTGAAATTGAATATCGCGATATATTGCAGAACCGATATTGTCTTACACCCCTAATAACCAGCTTTCGAATTAGAGCATAGATGTTTGTTTGTCTGGTGTCTGAAGTACAGTGGAACCACAGTTTTAATTGGGATCCTCAATCCAAATGTTGGCAAGTATGATACAAAATAATTTGCCAAGAAACATTGAATTTTCCCGGACAAAGAGCGCTAGTCCTTTATTAGAGACGAACAAAATGATCTAGTGCTTAACCCACAGACTGAGGATAGATCCTAATACAGTACATCATCACAGGGTATAACAACAGGTTTCTCTCTGACCTCTCCAATTGAAGAATGTTAACTGTTCTATTGCAGTGTCGTATATTGTTACATAGCCTACTCATTAATATGCTGAAAAAACTGCTTAAAATAATATGCACGTCTGACTTTCAGGAGTACTGTAGTAGGCAACAGATGTGAAAAGTTGACACGGACAGAGACTGTGTTAACAGCTGAGAGATAAACAGCAGAGGATTTGGGAGTGTCTGTCACTTGTTGCCAACACCACGTTCCAGTCTGCATTTTGTTGCCCAGTCTGTGCTCTGAGAGAGAGAGAAAATGAAATAATGAGAGAGACACATGCAGAGGAAGTGAGAGGGAAAAATAGAGTCCAGTGGCCCAGTTCCCCATTGCGTCCCAGCGGAGAGGCCGCTCTGCAAATGAACTCTTCGACTGTTTTGGATGGTAGCAGCGAGTTGTTGAGTGTCAGGATGCGGTCCAGCACCAGCGCTCGTCCTCAGCGCGCCGTCGTTCCAGTCCGGAGCTGCTGGAGACCAGCCAGATATCAGTCAGACAGACAGCACAGCATCAGGGCCAGGAAGATAAAAACTCCAGATCAGAATAAGACCTCACACAGACACACTCCATGCCCAGTAATGCAGTCTAAAGCTTCTTTAATCAATACTTGAATAAAGTGTTAAGTGGTCAGTCATAGTGAAACCCTGTAGAGTTTTAATATTAGTGTCTTTAAGCACAGTGTTTTGTTTTCATTTTCTTGGAAAGTCCTTCTTTTTTTGCCTAAATGTTATTGTTTTTGGTAGTATAGACAGATCAACCGCCACCACTGATTATCTGATCTCTAATCATGAGTATTTTTGTATTTAATCTGATATCTGTTAAAAATGTATAAAATTCTAAACTGGGTCACTGCATCGTAAGTGATAGCCTATCAACAGTGAGATGTAAGCAGAACATTTATTTATTTACATGTTATTACTTTGAATCCATCCAGTTAAGTGAGAATAAGAGTTATTATCGGATTGGATTAGATTTCATTTGAGGTCAGAGCAGATATTTACATCAGTTTTATTAAGAGCTTCAGCATAGAACTAGATGATATGGCCAAAAATATTCACACTAAATATTTTAAAATCAGTCAATATCAGCAATTATCACGATCAATGTCAAATCATTATTTCTCTCCAGTTTAATGACTAATTTTTGGTACTCAGCAATGGTTGAAGAAACCAAACAATGGTTAATTGTCAATAAAAGGCATAACAAAATGTAAGTTAGGTTAAAGAAATGGTTTAAAAGATAAAATGACAAAAACAGCACAACAGATATAAGAACATGTGGGCAATGGAAAATATTCAACAGGACAAAAAATACTGAAAACAAGGTCAAACATGAAGTAGGACAACAATAGCAAGAAGATGCACAAAAAAAACCCCAGACAAAAATCAGGACAAAAACATCGCTGTAATCTCTTATTTTGTCCATCAGTGCTTTTTACACTGACTTGCAACATGATGACAAAATACAAATAAGAAGCACAATCATATCTCAAGTTCTTATTCAGTTAGAAAAAACATATTTATTTGGGTTTTGAACTGTTTATTTACTGTCAAAACATGAAAAATGCTTGTTAAAAGCATTTCATATTTACCAATATAATGGCATACAAACATATATCAGTAAAGTTAAGTGCAACTATAAAACATTGAAGCATCTCTGCGAGTTTCAACTAAGAAGAAAAACTAAATAAATGCTAAAGTGTATGTTTTCGTGATTATGATTATCACACTATACAATTAATTGTTTTATTGCTCAACCCTAAGAGACCATATCTAATGATTCTTTATAACTACTGGACGCCTTAATTCAAAAATGTTTGCCAACATGTTAAATAGAATGAATTGATAATAGTGTTAAAAATCTGTATTGTGTTAAGTTCACAAGTTGATGTAAATGTGAGTCACTTTTTGGATCCAAACATAAGAAGTTTGCTTAACAGTTATTTCACAGTGCTGTAGGGGTCTTCAGTGTCTTGAGAATAACAATCATGCTTTATTACAGTGTCCTTTCTTGACATTTCACTTCTTTGGCTAGTTCATGCCTTAAAAACAATTCTGAGTCAGTCTGAAAAACCCACTACAGTGAACATGAATCCACGCCCAGATCCATGGTGACAGTTTTCTGCCAGTGCCTTCTGCTCGCTCAGCTTTAGGAAGGAAATGGCTGTTTCCCTGCGGAGTCAGTTATGGCCATATTTAGGACATCAAGCCTTTGTTAAAGAAGACAAGTCATGAATGCCACTTGTTCTCCACCCAGAATCATTGCCTCTGCAGAATACAACAATACTTCTGACAGCAGCATCTTCCCCCTTTCTCCAGTCTGAACAGGAAAGACTGGTGAAGTCTCATGAGTTTGGCGCCTCCTGCTGGTGACAGTTGGCAGTGAATTACAAATGGCAGCAGTAGTAACTGGGAATGCAAATTATCGATTAATTCATTAATCATTAGTTGGTTGACCTTATTGGTCGATTAACGATTAATTGATAAATGGCGATTTTTTCCTGAGAGCTTGAATTTCTTTTTTGATAAGCTTTATGAGAATAAAAGTTAAATATTGTTCATAAACTTCATGAAAAAAAAACACGTCATTTTCCTAATGATTGGTTTATTGTACCATTGGATATAGTATAGTCAATGACATTCATGTAGTAGAACTAAATGAATTCTGCAGAGAAATTCAATAAAATAAATGGATCTGAAGAGGGGCAGTTTAGAAGAAATGGGCATTTCTGACTTTGCATCACTCGCTGACACGGTGGAGTGCGATTTCAGCATTTGTGCGTATATTTAGGCAGGGGTGCACTGGTCCCACAAACAGATGGGCCGGTCAGTGATTTGCTCCACCATATCCCTAAAGTGATTCTAAGTCATCAGTGCTATGGTCCGGTTCCATGACTGGCTATCCCAGCCACTGCATTATTCAACTTCAGCAATGAATCTGAGTTTGGGCAGTGGTGCCCCCTACTGTCGACACCACAAATACCAATTGATAGTCGATTAATTGTTTACATCCATAGTAGTAACATAATAAAGCTGATAAAACTAAAGGAACACTATATTATTTCAGTAATAGGCTACATTCAGACAGCAGGTCTTAATGCACAATTCAGATTTTGTTTTGGTGAAATCCAATTTTTTGTGTGCTTAGTCATATTATACATTAAATGGGTCATATTAGTTTTGAGTATGAACTGAATGAAACCCTGAAGTGCCTTGTATGTGCAAAATGTGTATGTCCTGATAAATGTGACCTGGCTCTTCAGACTGAAGTCACATTGCAAAATATCAGATATGTATCAGATTTAGGGCCACATATGAAAATGGCCTGGGTCGGATTTGAAAAAATGGGGTTTGTGCTGTTCAGCCTGTCTTTAAAAGATTGGATACAGGTCACACATGGGCAAAAAAAAAAAAATAGCATATGGGCCACATTTGCCTGTAGTCTGAACATAGCCGTAGACTTAGTAAATTACAAACATTAGTTGATGCATAAACAGTAGAAAATGTGTAAAATGCAAATATGTCCAGTACCCACACGCGATATCAAAAATATATATGTATTAATAATGTATGATTGTTAATTTTGTACTGGCAAGTGTATTTTTAGACTTATCCTCATTTATTATCATCATTTGCTCACAAATTTGCAGTCTGACCCTTGACTTCAAGCCATAAATAAAACACAAGTACAGCCTTCATCTTTTCTTGAACAGTGTGCTTTATGTGGCATGTGGGTCATGTGGACTGTAGCATTTCACAGTTGATATAATACTAGCTAACATTGGCAAATTTCTGAAAATAATCACACACACACACACACACAAAAAAAAAAAAACTGTTTAGAGGGATGAATCTGAGTTGGTCACTAAGCCTTCCAGTGTGGAGGCAACCGGCATATATTTTGGCTTTGCAGGAAAAAACAGCTGATCCAAATGACATTAATGATGGATCTGTTCCATTTAAGTGCCTCAGAAATACACACCAGCGGTTCCCAAACCAAAACCCTGGAACTGATGCACCTTCATGAATTGCAGCTGCTGCAAATTAAAGTAATTATGCATTTAGTCCCATAATGAGTCAAAATGTCTGGTGTGAAAAGGGTCTGTTGTGTACCACAGCCAAACAGAGCGCAGGACGGTTCATCTGAAGTTGGTCAAAATCTTCCGTTTATATAATTTTATATCATCATACAGTAATTGCTCTGTAAGCTGAACTGTAAAATGGTTTAAAATACCCATGCTGTACTTGTTCTTTTATTTTACACAAACTGTTCATATTCAGAATTACTTTATATGTCACATTCACTTTCCCTCATGCTTGTTCAGATTCAGGTTTATTGTCATTCCACGTACATGAAACAAAATTTTTACTCAGAACCGGTCCTATACGGTCCTGATAAAAACTGTAAAAACAGTGATCACACACAAAAAAAAATACTAACAATAAAACCTAATACTTAAAAAAAATAAACAGGACAATATGACAGCTACAGTACAGGAATAAGAGCGTTGTGTTGCCTTCATGATATTCTTTATTATTCATATAATTCCGTTGTGTTTTAGACAACAACAATGATTGTTACTGAAACTATGGAAATGTATAATAGAATACGGATAATTTTCCATTATCACAGTAATATTCTCCACTGAACACTGAGAATTCTTTAAAAATGTTTGTTTCAGACACTGAAGGGACGACACAGACTGTTTCAGAAACAAACAGCGGGTCATTAGAGACTCTGGGTCTGTCTACTGAGCCACTCACCTCCACGCTCATTATATCCACAACTGAGGCCAGCAGAAGCAGCAGCAGCAGAGACTGGGTGGACTTTACTAACACTGACCAGAACCCGGTCAGATCTCCTGCCGTTTCATGGGAGCCCAAGCCTTGGATGTTGACAGAGGACTCCAGACTGCCCCAGGACAGTCCGGACAGCACCCTGCGATTTGGCGACGCCACAGACTTTATGTCACAGACCGCCATCCACACCGACAGCGACTACACCTCCACCACCATGAGCCGAGCCGGGGAGAGGACCCTGCTGTCAGTCACCTCCTCATCTAGCAACAGCACCTCCGCTGTGTTTACAGAGGACTTGAGCTCCCATCAGCCCCGCTCTACCTGGGGCGCTCCGGTCAGGGCTACAGAGACTGAGGATTATACTTTCACTGCCTCATCGCCCAGGACCGCCGAAACAGACAGAACAGACCAGTCCTTTAAGGGGATGGTTTCAGAGACTGGGAGCCCAGGAGTTTCTAGCAGAACTTTAACCGGACCACTGAACTCTACCCAGCACCAACATATAGTGACGTCAGAGGGCACCTCCAACTCGACGCCGTCTGTCATGGTGACTGAGCCCGCCACAGACGAATCTGAGGCGTCTGTTTCATCGACGCCTCCTGTCATCTCACCAGCTGTGGATCCAACCAACATCTCAGGGACGGACCAGGGAGAGAGCTCGTACTTTAGAACGTCCACTGAGTCTTCCACTGGAACCCACAGCTTGAGCACTTTGAACCAGGAGGGCACACCGGCACTTTCATCCCACACTGAAGAGGAAAGTGTGGGTTCGGATCTGACCACTGCGCCCCCTACAATCAGCAGCAGTACATCTGAACAGGACCACTCACAGATGACTGATACCCCAGTGCTGGTTACTGAGGTCATACTCACCACCGCACCTGTCACTGTGACACAAAGGTACTCTATGACCCCCCCCCCCCCCAAAGGGGAGGCAAGGGGGTGTTGTTTTTGGTTTGGTTTCTTTATTTGTTTCTTTGTTCGTTAACACTCTTGCAGCAAAACTATTGGTTGAATTCATACTGAATTAGGTTTATAGACTGCCAGTGACCCAGAATAGATGTCATTACATTTTGGGAAAAGTAGGTCAAGTAAAACATTTTTATGCATTTTTGAAATCTTCTCTTTTCTCCTATTTACCTATAATGGGTAAATTTGTAAATGTCACCACACACATAGACATGATGACATCAGCTGGGTCGATGTGAAAATAAGCTACAATATGTGCGAGAGGCAGCGTTTGTTGTGCCCGGCACCACTTGTATTAATGAGTAAAAATTGTGAATATATAGAAATAAATAGGAAAGTAAAGAATGCTTAGACGTTTATTTCTATAAGTAATGACAAGTTACTGTAATTTTTGTTTCAGTTTCAGTTTGACTTTTCATTTCAGTTTAGTTTTTCTAGGGAAAGTATTTTTAATTTTGTTTTGAGAAATTGGTTAGTATTAATTTAAGTTTCATTTCATATCTCAGTTTCAATACCAGCTCACCACTACTTATAAATTATAAATAATGAAACCATAATTAACTTATATGAATATTTTTCACCTCTGAGTTTATTTTTACCTTTAGTTTGCACAGTAACCCACACTGCATCTGAACAAATATAGAAGAAAGTATGATTTAGGCCAAAACCATCAGCTTCAGCTTTACAGGTATGATTAATAATTATTCTGTGGAATGCAACAGTTTTAAATGTTGAGATTTGTGACCATAGCACCCTCTGCTGGCACCCTAATAAGAGAACACTAAAGTTTCAGCTCAGACCTGAATTCTACTATTTATTATTCTCATTTGTGCCACTTCCTGGTGGCTGTCTGCAGCTTTGATTAATTCCAAATCCATTTTCACTTTTTACCAGGTCAGTGATAACAGAAGAAGAAACTCTGCAAGCCACTGTCTCCAATGCAACACCTCCCCTACTCCCAGGCACCCCCACCTCCAGGTTCAGCAGCACCACTGACCGCCTTACTACCGAGTCACAGGCCACCATCTCATACACAACACCTCCCATCGTAGCCTCCACCACAGACCCACAGAGTTCTGCTGCTCTCCCAACTCACCGCTTGACCCCCAGTCAAACACAGAAACCCTCTACTAACATGATGGCTGCTCCAACAAACGGCACCACCCCAAAGCTTGAAACGAGTACCATGGCGCTTACCACAGCCCACAGCCAGTACGTCACCACTACAGCTACCCACAGCACCCCGACCAGGAGTACAGAGGCTCGCACTACTGGGAAACAGACCCACCCGGGAAGCACGGAACCGGCGGTGACCACATCACCCACCAATGTTCAGCCTCCCAAGAGACCTCCAAAACAACAAAGTGAGTATCTCTACCTTTGCTATCTATATATGTTGTTGTTTAGTTGTTTCTTATGCTGAATGGGGAGGGTTTACAGTATTAGTATTAATACTTTTCTAATAACTGTACTAGCATTACATTAGCATTGCTAATTGCTAATGCTAGGTACTCTGTGTGTAATAAGATGGGTAAAATTCAAAGATTAAATTATAATAATAAAGTGAGTTAACCTTCAAAGTTTTAACCTTTAAATACCAAATCACTTTTATTTTGTATCTTTTGAAACTAATTCAAAGGTTCAAAGTGTAAAACTGGAATCCACAAGTCAGCTGATTACTCCATTGTTGTCGTGCTGTGTCAAATCAGTGTCACAGTTATTAGAATTGGAGAGAGAATTGGTTTAGCTTCGCCTATTAAACAGGGCAGTCATTTTTATATCAGTATAAAATATATATGCTCTACGTTTGTTTGTTTGTTTGTTTTTGCCTTGGATTTACCCTTAAAGTCCCAAACGTCCACCTTTAAGTTAAGCATAATTATACCACAGTGCAAATATTATATTTTGTTATGTGTGAAAACATTGAGCAGCTGGGGTTAAGGAGTGTATTTAATCTTTTACAGAATAATCTCCAATTTTATGCATTTTGCTTGTGAGGGACATGTTTTCTACACGATGCACTGACACCATTTATGTTTTTTCAACCTTTCTTTAAATATTTAGAAATCACTGAGGGCAAACACTGATTTACAAGAATATCGCGAGTGCAAATTAAGTGATGAACAATAGAATTTCACAGAATGCGTCTTAGTACATTTAGTTGACTAAGAAATTAGCTAAAATTTAACAAAAATCTTTTGCAGAGAAGACAAGAGTGCTTAGAGTAGTTTCCTTTTCATGACCTTAATATCGTTTTATTGGTGATTTAACAGGCACACTGCTGTTAGTTAAACCGGTATCAGTCTTTTTTTTTTTTCACTTGCTCGTCCTCATTCACCTCTTCTCATGTCTTGTCAAATTAAATCCCTTACAGACCTGTAAAATAACCTCATTTTTCATAAAAATCAGCAGACGCAGTGGTAATAATAGAGGATTTGTAGAATGTATGGAAAACATAAAAGCTGTGAGTTTTACCCACACCATAATCTATAGAATATGACCTGCAGTTAATAAATCTTCTTGTGATGTTTCTCTAATTAAGACTGTAGCGTTAGAGGTAGGACAGAAGGGCACAGCGCTGACCGTCTTTACACTAATCCTGCTTTTTTCTGTGGAATCTAGACAACCCCTGTGTGTCCAACCCATGCATGAACGGAGGGATGTGTGTGAGCTATGAAGGCCATCAGTTTACCTGCCACTGTCAACAGGCATGGACCGGAAAGACCTGCAACGAGGGTGAGCTCCTGCGCTTTTCTTCCTCACAGGATTCAGTTTTAAATCATCAATATCCCAGAGAGGATCTTACTGAACAGAACATGTGAAGAGCTCTTTTCCAAAACGCTATAAAAGCCATTTCATTACAATTTTTTATTTTATTTTTTACAACCTGATTTTAAGATAGCATCAGGAATATTGGAACTAGGTTAATGTTATCTGATGTTTCCATAGCAATTTTAAACATTATAACATAGATTTCAGTGATATTGACAGAGAAAGACAATAAAAACATTTAATGTTTGAAAATGGACATATAGCGTTTTGGAAAAGAGCTCTTCATGTGTCTTCTTTTCTGCCAGAGTTCACAGAATTTCCTTTGGGATCAATAAAGTACATGTCTGTCCATCTGATCATTATATTTGGTTTGCTGCAAATCAGTCAAAATCAACCTGGACTTATTGGACTTTTTCAATTTCTTTCGGTTCCTAAAACACACTCTGTCGAAATCATAATGAGCTGTTTGATGAATATTATTTCCATAAACACCATGACATTAAAAAGCCCCAAAGCAAGACTCTTTCAAATGGAAATCATAAGTGAGGTCAGCTTCTCTGTGAAATGTATAATTGTAAAAGCTTCCTCAGAGTGTAGAAGGAATATCAATAACATACAAAATCCTTTTGTTTGGTTCAAGTTTTTAAAACCAACAAAAGAAAGATTATATTGGGGAAAAAATATTCATATAGTGCTATGGGCTAATGTTAAACTAATGAAATTACTGCTGCAGTTCATTCTGTCTTTCATTCATTCTGTTTATTTTGTTCCACTGATGGTTGGAGGTGGATTCCAACAAGAAAATAAACTGATTCAGAATTAGACATACCACGACCAAAAATGGAGAGAGGAAAAGAAAACTCTTGCTTCACCGGCCTCCTAATCATTAAACATAGATGGTCTGTCATTCCCAGTTATACATATAAGGTAACGCTCTACCTGTCAGATTCATCTAACCTAATTATTCTTCCTTAATACATTCATTTAACCTGAAAGATGCTAACAATTCTTTAAATCTGTCTGTCAGGAAAGCGTATATCCATGATATAGCCCACACTGTAAATGCTGATGCTCAGAAGAAAATGTCCTTTTTTGGTTCTCATCCTCTGACCTAACATTTTTTGTACATTTTCTGGTCATGCACTTGCTTTTTTTGTGCAGTAACTAAAATATTTTCACACTTGAATGTCCTTGTGTGTACAGATGTCAACGAGTGTGAGCGTGACCCCTGCCCTGTCGGCTCCAGGTGCGTAAACACACGAGGATCTTTCAACTGTGAATGTCCGCTGGGCTTTGACCTGGAGGATGGACGCACCTGCACCAGAGGTACTGCGATTATATAAGGATGATGAAAATATGAAAACATGCCGTATAACTTCATTCATATTTTTCTAAGTTATCTTATTGAAATACCATCTTATTGTTTTTGCACAGCAAAGACATTTCTGGGAACTTTCAGCGTTAACAGACTGCCACATGACCCTGTTGTCTTCAAGAGCGCCACCGTGCATGAAATCCAGAGGGAGATCATTCAGCTGGTGAGAGTCGGCCCATGAAGCAGTACAGCCGCTTTATTTCTGCCTCTGTTAGGCTGCTGTGTGTAACATGATCAACACTGATAAACACTTCTCTTCTTCATTTCAGCTCAATGCATCATTGTCAGTCCTCCGAGGGTACAGCCGCTCAACTCTGAGCAGGAAGTACGTTCACTCCATCCCTGAACAGTTCGATTTTTGTTAGTTTTTTATTTAAAGCTGTGTTAACCTGATGGTATTTGTCATCTGTAATGGGTTGACATCTTAACTGACCCACTCTTTAAAGCATGAAGACTCAAACAGCAAGTGGTGACCAAAATCATCTACTGGTCTAAAATATTTAATAACTTCTGATACACTAATCCAATCAAAACACTTAAGTAATCTATGTAATGCAGTTTGACATTTTTTCATGGCCATCAGATATGACCCATTTGGACATTCAGAGGCTCCGTAGTTACCGTGGAAGCACCGTCATAGATGCTTATTTTTGTGTTCAGTTATTAATATATTTGCTTAAAAAGTTTTCTTTGTTTTTTAACAACTTTAATCTGTGTTTCTATGAACATCTACGTGAAAGTAAATTAGATGTTCTGTTAAGTACATTCAAAAAACACAAAATACAGTGCACAATATTATAATAAATGGTGATAAATCATTTAAGAAAGGTTAAATCTAGAGGGAAATTCATTTGAGAACTGCCACAAAAGTAGCACTGGGTCTTAATGGGTAAAGATGCTCTTCCACTAAAGATCTTAAGAGGTGTCTTTATTATTATTATTATTATTTTACTTTGGTGGCAGATTATATATATTTAACTGCTGACTTGGTTATGATTGAGCTACATACAGATCTCTTCTCTCCTCCCACAGAGAGGAGGGTGGTCTTCGTATCTCTGCTGTCAACATGTTTTCTATCTCCACTGATGTGACGAGTACTGAGGTCTTCAACAGCATCCAAATGTCTCTCAGCAACTGCAGCTCCTCGTTGGCCCACTGCCGGATGGTCCTGCTCCACCAACTCTCTTATCACGGTAGAAAACCACATGATAACCACACTACCAAACCAGTTGTAATTTGGTTTTCAGCCACTAGAGGGCACAGTTTAACAACTAGTACCATTCATGTTTAGAAAGCTACAGGGAAGCTGACATTTGTTTGCTTTGATTGCAGTTTAGTTTTTTGTATTTATGTTTGACAGTCAGCCCACATCACTCTGTAGCTAGATCAGTGTTTCCTCTATTAAGCTGCCGTGTATAATATGTGATCTGATCCACATTGTGTTTCAGTGGAGAGTCTGTGTGTAGTCCAGCAGACTCAGTGTGATACGGAGCGCTCCACCTGCACAGACAACAGTGGCACAGCCTACTGCCAGTGTCTCCAAGGATATTACAAACACAATCCTGATGACCTATCCTGTTTAGGTGAGCAGCATGTTTCTGTGGTGACTGGATCTGAGTGCATGTAGCTTGCGTTAAACATATACGGTTTTACTGTGATTCAACAGTTAATATCTAAACATGAAAATACAACTTAAGCGAATTATAAAGGTCATTTTGTATCTAACTCCTGTTTTAGTTTGAGTCAGCCGTTGGGCAACAATAAAGAATACTTGCTCTAGTCTAAACTGTAATTGTTTATTAATCGAATTGTCTTTCAGAATGTGGAGACGGCTACAAACTGGAAAATGGCACTTGTGTTCCGTAAGTACACCTTCATTTTGGTTAAAATCTTCACTCAACCTCGCTGAGAATGCTCTTCTTTCACCGTAAATCTCTCTTGAATATTCTGTAGGTGAAGAAATAGTATTGGTCTATAGATGTCAAGAGTTCCCAGCTTTAATCAGGGTGACCAAAAACACAGAGTTACTGGTCAAAGGTTAAATTCCCAGCGCTCCTCATTGAAACTGATTCAGATGCATAATGGGTGCTTCTATGAAACAAGTACCTGAAAGCAGCACAGAGAGGCTCAAAATTCAAACCAGATGTAGACTAATGTTATGAAGTAACTTTGGAAGCACCTTGGGTCTATTTTTAACATAAATATTTACTGGGATAAAAGGTAAACTATTTTTCAGATATAAAACATTTTTATTTGATGTGTGCATACAAAAATCTGCAACACAGCAAAAAGGGCACAAAAACTACGCACTATTATTTTTTGAATATCTTTTTATTCTGTTGCAGGTAAATCAAAGTAAATATGCAAGGTAGAGTGTTTCACAAAACTGACCGCTGTTACAAAATCACTCTTGAGTTATTTGTGTTTAAATGGGCAGGTTCTGCGTGTAACATAGATTGACACGACAGTTCATGAAAAACCAGCATGTTTGGATAAGAAAAACCACTAGGATCATCAAATTTAACACAGTGTCTTTATTTATAGCAGCATAAAAGATCATATCAAGCCATGTTTTACAGATCAAATGCACTGACCCTTAGGTAGCCTTTCTTGTCCCAATTTTGGTTGTATTTTTTTTATTAAAAATGTATTAATTTTGAGATGGCTCAGAGCGAGAGTATAATTTTTTTTTGCATTTATTTGAGGTCATCATTAGGTACATCCCAGGGGGAAATATATCTGAATTTCTCTTTTATTAGTGAGTTCAGATGTCAAAATACACATAGTTTCATGGAAAGATAAAGTCTTCCACTCCAATGTTTTATCTACCTACACTCGTTTGCACTAAAATGTCCATATACTAAGCTGTTAATTCTCTTGTATGAGATTAAGATTTAGATAAGATTTCTAGTATGTACTCATTGACAGTCCACTGCAGTATCTGAGCCAATCACAACTCAGAAAACATGAAACACCAGCATCTCACTGCTCATTTTATCTTTTTTTTTTAGGTGCATGTTTGGATTTGGAGGATTCAACTGTGGAAACTGTAAGTTGCTGAAAAACCCTAAAGTTGACAGATTCTTTTTGATTTGATCTTTACATGTTTAATCGTTAATATTCTACTGTCTGATGTTGCAGTTTATAAGCTGATTGCAGTTGTGGTGTCACCTGCGGGGGGCGCCCTGGTCCTCATCCTCATTATCGCTCTCATAGTCACTTGCTGCAAGTAAGTTATTTTAAGCATATCCTCCTTATTTTACACTAGTGCAGTAATCTGCCTTCCACCAGGGATTTAAAAAAAAATGTCATTTAAACATTATTAATAAGCATATTTTTGACATTACTCTGAGTTTTTCTGCCCTGGAAATGCTTCTCAATGTTGATAAACCGACAGATCTCCAATAGAAATAGTTTCATGGTATATTCTGTGAATTTCCAATAATGCGTTTTTACTTTGTAAACTGTTTGATTTACCAGGAAAGATAAAAATGACATCAACAAGATCATCTTTAAAAGTGGAGATCTGCAGATGTCGCCATATGCAGACTTCCCTAAGAGCAACCGTATATCCATGGAGTGGGGAAGAGAAACCATAGAGATGCAGGAAAACGGCAGCACCAAAAACCTGCTGCAGATGACCGACATTTACTACTCAGTAAGAAAGAATACAGCTCAAACCTTCCCTTTACTGCATTTCATCTTTTAAGGCATAGTTTTTAACGAACGTAATGAATGTCATTAAAGCGGGGTAAACACATAAGGATTTCCGAAATCTGAAGACATTTTTTTTTTATCTGTTACAGACCCCACACATTAAGATAAAAAATCAGGCATTGATCTGATAATCACAACACACACATAACCGTTCTGACCCACCACCGATCTAGAATCTAGTCCTCCAAGCCAGAAATCTCGTGTGATCAAACGTGATCTAATGAAAACGGAGAAGAAAAAAACAGCAACAACTGAGAAACACAACACATGTCATTTCGGTTTTGGTACGACTGGGCGGAGAGGTTGAATAGACATTTTCAGGTTTCCCACAGCTTCACAAACTGGTCAACATGATATTATGACCTCATTTCTGAGGTCCACTGAACTTTCTTTACACCTTCTCCTTTGTTCCTCGGTCATTTCGCTTCTTGATTGGCTACATTTCGTTCTGTGTCATAATTCACAGAGTCATGACTTGGCTTTCCCCACACACACACATACACACACACACACACACAAATTTTAATATTTATGATTGTTGCCCTCAACTTGTTTGGAATCAATTATATGGAATAATTCACTCTTAACACACCTCACACCACAAGATAAACTTATAAGACATAAGATAATCTGGCTTTTGCTGTCCTTGGTCAGGAAAAGCGATAATTAGGACAAAAACAGCCTTCTTCTTCTTCTTTTTTGGTGTTTTCCCTTCAGGGGTCTCGACAGCAAATCATTTGCCTCCATCTAACCCTGTTTTCTACATCCTCTTCTCTCACACCGACTCCCTTCATGTCCTCTTTGACTACTTCCATAAACCTCCTCTTTGGTCTTCCTCTTGGCCTCCTGCCTGGAAGTTCCAAACTGAAAATCCTTCTACCAATATATTCACTATTTCTCCTCTGGACATGTCTGAACCATCTAAAAAAAAACAGCCTGATGATCCTTAAGTGTGTACCCCGCTTAATTGAGAAAATATAATGTCATATAAAAAATTACATCCTTAAAATCCTCTTTTCACTTTCTTCACCTTTGTCCTGTAGCCTGCACTACGCAACTCTGACCTGGAGAGAAACGGCTTGTACCCGTTCACCGGTTTACCCGGATCCCGCCACTCGTGCATCTACCCTGCCCAGTGGAACCCCTCGTTCATCAGCGACGATTCACGAAGACGAGACTATTTCTAGCCGGCTCAACCTGCACATAAACGCCCTCACGGTGCACATCAGGCACCTCGTCTCTTTAAACTGACAAAGGTGAAGATAGTTTCTTATCACGTGGATGTCACTAATGGATTTTAGAGAACCTATTCAACCAGATGCACACAAACTATGGAAATGTGTATGACTGTGAGTAAATGTATACGCAAACTGCCATCAGTGCACACTTCTGCAAGTAAAATATGTTTTGTAGACATTTCAGTGCTTTTGCATGTTGTAGCTTATTTACTGAATAATAAGTCAACAGTTTTCCATCAGTGATAGTTGAGTCTGTTGATTTTCTATTTTCTGACACTTGTCTTCTCTTGGTAATAAGGCTCTGAGTGCAGCAAATCCAATGTTCAATAACTGGCTTCTATGAATGTAATTGAGCACATTTGCAGCGAAGAAAGCGTACATGACGCATCGTAAATAGACAAAACATGCAAAAACACTGAACCGATCGTTTAATAGGAGAACGTTACTTGAGAAAATGATGCTTGAAGTTCATCTTTATGATAAACGTGAAGTAACAGCTCACAGGTAGTTGCTCTTAGCAGTTTGTTTCTACACTTCGTAGTTCGTAATTACACCAGTGTTGCATACCTGTCCATGTAAATCTTGGCAAGAATGTGAATAAGCTCACGAGTCAATGTTAAGAGTATTCTTTTATGTACTGGAATATGAATACACACGTGCCACTGCTGTGATTTGATAACAGATGGAGTTTAATACTGTGTACTGTACTCATCTGACAGTAACAAACCACTAAACAGTGCACAGTTTGGTTTTACGCCCTTGGAGACTGAGCACTGACTTAATCTAATGTCAGCCTTTATTTATTCCCTGTATGTCCAAGTCCTTGACATGTAGCATACTGGATATTTCATGCTCTCACACTGACGGACTTTTAAAGAAAAGGACACGTTCTGTGGATTTAAGTGTGTGTGAGGAGTGAGGAATACTTATCTGTATACAAGAGGGATCGTGATTGTCTGAGTGTTTGGATGTAAAGATGTACCATAATTAGTTTGGTGTGTCAGACATGGAATAATTTTTTTTACACAACTGGTTTCTTTGTGTATTTTATGGTCTGATCATTCTGGCGTTTTAGTCAGACGTGCTAATTTAAATAATAAAAATGTTGCACAACCGAGAGCCTCAGTCACTTATTTTACCGTTACGTAATCAGTATGTCATTATAAGAAGTACATTATACTTAGATTTGCAGCTAAATAAGAAATAGTTGCAACGGCATGTAAAGAAAACCAGCGATATTAACCTTCAAAAATCTAAACAGCCTCTGGTGATCAACAGCATATTGTGATCTCAAATATTTAATAGCTTCTGAACCATTAATTCCATCAGCAAATGTAACTAAAATGTACTTGTATTTTATGTATTTGTAAGGACTAGATCTTTCACATCATCCACTTCAATGTATTATTTAATTAATTTAACTTATTATTAGCTTTTTTTTCTTGAATGACTTAATGGATGTTCAGTTACAAATCAAATATGACCAAATAAAATGTGAAATATGTTGTGTTCATACTGTCTGCAGCTGCATTTTAATATCACTGCATTTGTTTTTAATGGGTTTTATTCACATTTTCAACTATGTCTTACTTGGGATTGCTGCATGGTGTAAAAGTTTAAAGGAGAAATAGGGAGTTTTGTAATTATAGATACACACAAAAGAGAAAAAGCACATTGAGGCTTGTGTGGATGTTTAAGCTGGGGTTGTTCTGGTTCATTTCAGCTGGTTATCCTGTAGGAACATGTATATAGTAAACCGCATGTGGCTGTATTTGTGTATGACCTTGGTCATCAGCGGAAATGTGTAAAAATGTACAAAAGTAACGTGAGTCCACAGTAAATTGTACAGTTTGTCATTAGCACCGTTCACCCAATCGATAGGCAAGACAAGGTTAATTTATGTAACATATTTCATACATAAATAGTTAATTAAAATATAATTAACCATCAAAAATGACAGACATAGGATTTTATGTTTTATTCTTCCCACTCCTTTTTGAGCAATAATAATAATAATAATAATAATAATAATAGCATAATAGTGTCTAAACCAAATGTTGAACTACAGATTTATTTAGAATGTCTAAATAGACTATCCCACATTAATAAATATATGTCATATATAAATATAATGTTTCAGAGCAGGAAGAGCATTTTTTTTTTAAGTTTTACAAACATTTTTGTAGAAAAACATCTACTATCACAGAGTATCATGTCCTGTTTTACATAACACATAAAAACATTATGATTTATTTATAAAATTGAACTGAACCAGCGTCAGTGTCCAAAAAATCTGTAGCACCTGTACAAAAGTATAACATTTTAAAATATTTTCATTTTTGTGTATTTTGGCAAAATTTAGGAATAGTCATCAAATTTCAGAATAAAAGAATGATGTTTAGCATAATTTTTTTTTTTTACTACTGTTGAATGTCGAAACGGGTAAAAATACAGAAGAATCATTTGGAAACTGCTCCAAAATCAGTACCAGGTCTTTATGGGATACATAGGAATAAAAAGAGGGATGTATAAGAAAACAGAATTATTCCTACGTAATGGGTGTCCCTGCTGTGATATGAATAAAATGCATGTTTAATAGAATGCTGATGGTTTTCTGTCCATTAAAACTGCTTTAGCGCTGAAATCAGACTGTATCTATTCCCGTATGTCCAAGTCTTTTACATGTTTAATGCAAACAACAACATGCATTTATATATTTGTTTACTTGCATATTAAATCTATAATTGATAGTCCTGCTCTGTAATTTAATTAAGAAGTCCTATTTTTAATGTATTCATTTTATAGACAAATCTACACCACCACTTTCTACTGAGCATCACTTTGTTGCATTTGTTTATATTATGGTCTGTTTGATATGAGATTCAGGTCAGACAAACTGATTTAAATAAAATGCTGTACGACACGTTGCATTAGACTCCATTAATTATTCGCTGTTGGAATCCATATATTATGCATTAAGTGTTCTGTACTAAACATATCAATTTGACAAGTGCAGTTCATTTCTGTCTGTTACATCTACAGTATGGTCTGAATTTAAAGAGATGTAATTAAAGAGAAGAAAGAAAAATGTGCAAATGAGAAGTCATTATGAATCTGTGGGTGTTAATGCTTTACATACCCAAAGTAGAACTGTTCTAGTTCGTTTAACCTGGTTTCCTGTGAGAACATATGTAGGGAAAACCACGTCTCACCATTTACCTTACACATAAGGAGCAAAATAATAATAATAATAATAATAACTATAAACTATACATCCTTGGAGTGCAATATTTGTATATACTTTATATTATTTTTCTACATTCTATATTTCTATATATTCTACATACAAATATTTTAGTAGTAAGATTATTACAGAATTCTATTCTAGTTTTATATTTATTTTTATTTTCACTTATATTCTATTCATACCAGCACCTTAGTGTTACCTAATCACTTTACTACTGCT
>JAPSES010000019.1:10687251-10698034 GCA_029822895.1 Maxillicosta whitleyi | reverse complement strand
CACCCCATGCACAGGTTTCTCTGTATAGATCATGTCCCAGAGTTGTTGTTTTTGGTTCATTTCCCAGCCCTGCCCTCATACCTTTTAATTAATCTGTGCCATGCCAGGCCCTCTTCTAAACTAAACTACTCTTAAACTCATTGTGGTGGTAAGGAATACTTTCAGCTCCACATGTGTACACCTGCATACAACCCAAATGCAGGCTAGGACTTACTTACATTTTGCGTATTTCGTTTTTTGTTTTGTTTTTTTAAGCAGATTCACCAACAGAATTAAACTAAGTCTATTCTCAGCAACATTTCTAAACCTGACACTGATCTTAATCAGACTTGGAGACAGAAGGTTACTGGTTAGTTTACTCCTAACGAAACATGAAGTGAAAGTATTGATTCAACCTCTGACTCGTTAAATCTAGCTTTGGTTTCAAGTGACGTAACTTTCGGCAGAGAAGAGGTGGAGAGCGTGTCACTGTTTGTGTATAAACAATATTACAGATGGATTTTGGATAATGACTAACATATCCAGCCATTTCTAACGTTCTTTGTTTGTTTCTTCTAAATACTGATCAGTTCTTGCTTCATATGTTTGGTTTGATAAAAATATTATTAATAAATTCAATTAAAACCGGTAATGTATCAGTGCTGATTTAGTCTAATATTAATAATTGGTTAGATAGCATATTGTTTCTCTGGTTTATGGTGATTACATTGAAACTACCACACATAGTTAAGTGTATATTTGCCCTGTATTATGGAATATTTGGAACATAAAGAATGATGAGTTTGAATATTACAATGAGGTAGTTACCAAGAGTTTTTCATGTTATTTTAAAGTCATAGTATCTTATAAGACTATAAAAACAGCACCCTCCATTATCTCATTAAATTTCAAGGTTATTACCGCCCAAATGTCATCATATAACCTTTATTTGATCCAAAAATTGCACTTACTGCATTCTTACTTTGGTAATTACAGGATATCACTTCCAAGCTTTTACCCCAATATTTAATGTTATTTTTTAACTATAATGTAAAGTGCAGCCCTTTTTTGTTTTGAGCAAGCTCAGCCATCTATGACTATATATTGATTTTAGGTTTGCCCAGTCACTTCTTTCCTCTGCAGAACAATGTAGAAGAAAAGAATGACTGCCTTGATCCGGTAATATATAGTCTACTGATGTCTGAATGCACCCAGAGTACAAAAGCAAAGCACATCAATGAAATAAACACTCATTATACATGTTATGTACTTATATATGTCAACCTTATCCAAGAGCTGAAAGTGTCCCATCATAAGTCATGTTCTCACATAACCCAAGTCTGTGTTGCCTGTAGTCTTAATGTGTCCCCCTCTCACCCTGTTTTTGAGAAGAAGAGACCATGGAGGCTCTTACAGCTGAATACGAGGAGGAGGTGGAAGAGGAGGAGGATGAGGAGGAGGAGGAGAGTGCAGAGGCAGCAGAGTCCGAGCCTGCTCTTGATGAGCAGCAGTGGAGCGGGGAAGAACCCGAACTGGACAGCCCCCAAGCTGAGCCCTTAGCGCAGGCAGAGGCCTTAGACGAGGCCCAGGATCTAGCCCTGGAGCCGGACATGGCAGCTAGTGCTGCAACAGAAAGCTCTAAGGACAGAGAGGAGGAGGAGCAGGAGGAAGAGCAGGAGGAGGAGAAGGAGGAAGCAGAGGGTGAGGAGAGCCCTGAGTCAGGTGCGTCCTGCCCTCTGCTCTCCCTGCGTGCATGCTACTGCATTGCCCACTGTATAAGAACGTCAGTTGTGTCAAAAAGAAAAAAAAAAAGCCTCATAAGCATATATAACATGAGCATTACAGTTCAGGTGGAATGGCAAGTAATCTTCCCTGCGCTCTGCTGCGGCTGAAGGCAACACAGGCTTGTTGGTGAAAAGAGTCACATTCTTTTAACTTGGTTAACCTGGTTTTCTTGTGTGTTATCCTTTTGCGCTTTAATTTTGTTTTTCTTGCTGTGGTTTTTGGGGCCGGCCGTTTCGTACTGGTATGATGAAGTGAGGTGTTGCTGAACACCAGCGTGCTTTGTATCACCAGCTATGAGCTTACAGATCTCTCATATTATCACGTGGCTTGGCGCTGGTATGCCAGTGCTTATTGTGGTTTTTTGTTTGTTTGTTTTTTTATTCATAACTTCATACTTACTAAACATGGACCACCCATATTATTATTATTAGAAATTTGTGCTCATGATTTGCAAGGGATTTTATTTTGGCTGTCTCATGTTCAGTGTGGTCATCGGTCATCCATTACACACTTTTATCAGTGACAGGCTCATTGACATATGTTTGACTTTTGTTTGTAACTACTGATCATTTATTGTATGGCATTACTCTGTCATTCACCACTTTGGGTCAACTGTATTTGACTATAAAACTTGTTGAATAACATAACATGTGAAAATGTTTACTGACTTTTCTGAAAGCAGCAAAAGTAGCCAAAAGAGATTGGATTAAATTACCTAAATTAATCCATTCCGTTGTGAAGAATGACAGACACAAATGCTAGTGTTTTTATGTGTGATGTTTCAATGAAGTGCATGGATATCAATCCCATATACTATTGCTTGGTTCATCAGTATCACAGTTGCCTCATGCCGGTTCCGTCACATTCCATGCCATGTTCTCATCCATCTGTGAGTGGACCTCATAATCTCGCCGTTCTTCTTCCGTGATGGCCAAATCAATGTGCTGTAAGTTTTTCAGGAGAGCTTTGCCTGTTTCTGTGATTACGGCTTTCCCCCAGTCCCTGGCTTAATAATAAAGAAAAAAAAAAAATCCAGCATGTTGAATCAATACTTTACTGTGATGATCAAAACAGCCAACTTACAGATGTCCTTTCAGCTTTGAAGATGGACTCAGACAAGCAGGGCAGCGAGAAAAGTGGTTCCATGAGCCCAGACAGCATCGGATCGGAGAAACGCCCAGAGGAGTTTTATGAGCCCCAGATCCACGAATTCTTTGCAGGAGAACGAGTCGTACCAGAGAGCCCCACCATGGATATGCCCTCCTTTGTAACTCCGAGCGTTCAAATCCAAGCCAAAGAATCTCCCAAGTCTCTCACCCTTCAGCCCACATATGGTGAGCCCCTCACGGTGTCTGAGAAACAGCCATCGGTGGAGGTGGTGGAGTTCAGCAGCATGGGTGCTCCCTCTGATTTCTCTTCGATGGGAGTCGTGGGTCAAGGAGGGGACTCTGGGAAAGACGCGAAAGATAGATCTGGCATGTCGGCATATTTTGAAACCTCAGCCATGGAGGTTGATGACTCTCCCCAGAGTAAGGGTGAGGGTTATTATGAACTGAGCAGAGCTGGTGAAGAGAAATGTTCAGTTGAGGTCAGCTACAGTTCACTCGCTGAGGCCCCTGATAAACCAGAAACGACAAAAAGTACAACACAAGAAACCAAGGCATTTGCAGTTCCTGACAGGAGTAATGAATGCAGACTTTCTCCTGGTAAACTGGCTTTAGATCAGAGGAGCTACTCACTTAATATAACTATCGGAGCCATGGATCAAAGTGGCCAAGGCAAACCTAGAAACTTCTCCCCACTGGCCACAGATATTATGTCATACACCAGTGGAAGTCTAGATGAATCCGCAGACTACCTCCCGGTCACTACCCCCTCTGTAGAAAAAGTTCCATCATTTCCACCCCTGATCCTGGAGACCGCATCTTCTGTTACGTCAGATTCCTCATCTCCACCAAAAACCACTGACCCAGTATCAAAACCCAGTCCTGAATCGGCATCCCCAGAATCCCCACAACCCGCTAAAGGCACCTTTAAAAATGGCGCAGTGATGGCGCAAGACCTGCCTGAGATGCTAGATCTTGCCGGCACCCGCTCCAGACTGGCATCAGAAAATACTGACCCAGAAATTACCCGGAGGAAGTCGATTCAAGCTGATACCCCTCTACTCCCAGATGACCCAATGGCTGGCTTTATTTCGGGGGAACACAGTCCCAGGAAGAGTGAAAGCCAGCTAGAAGAGATGGGCTATTGTGTGTTCAGTGAATACTCAGGCCCTATGCCATCCCCTGCAGACGTTTTCAGCCCAACAGCCACTTCTGCAAAGGTTTTCACCCCATCTGTCCTGGAGGAAAAAGTGGCTGAGCAAGCTAGGAAATTAGCAGTCAGAGAAACATCGGAGGATAAAAGCCAGCAATCTGGGGTCACTGATGCTACTGAAGAGAAAGACCAGAAACAGGCAGAGAAAAGGGATTCTGTTGATGAAAAAAGCAAGGAAGATTCCCAGGATCAACTAAACCAGAACGTCAAAGACCATGAGAAACCATTTATTCAACCAGCAGAGTCCTTTGTGACACCAACTGTCACTGTGACTCTTGAAGAAGGTGGCAGGACAGGAAGCGAGACTGAAAGGCAGGCCAGCGGTGAAGGTTCAGCATCAGAAACCGAGATTGCCGATTACGAGAGGCAGATTCGGAAGTTGGAAATGGAAGACAGGCCTCTGAGTTTGGAGGAAGAGCGCGAACTGCAGGAGCTCCGAGAGAAGGTGAAGCTCGTCCACCAGGAAGCATACGAGGAAGTGGACGCCGAAGATGTTTACCAGCTCACTGGTGTGGCCAAAGACCGGATCGCGAGGCCTGTCAAGACTTCGCCCGCTTCTTCTGTGGACAGCAATATCGACGATGATAAGCTGCTCTCACCGGTGTTGTCGCCATCCAAACTTAAACAAAGGGAAACTTATGGGTCCCCTAAGAGAGTACCGTCCCCAGTGTTTGGAATTAGCAAAGAGGAAAAGGAAAAAGAAGAGTCAGAAAAGAAAATGAAGGAAGAACAAGAGAGAGAATTAGCAGAGAAGAAATTGAAAGAGGAGAAAGAAGAAACTGAAAGGAAACTTAGGGAAGAAGCAGAAAAGAAAGAGAAGGAAAAACAAGAAAGGGAAGAGAGGGAGAGGAGAGAGAAAGAAGAAGCAGAGAGGATACTGAGAGAGGAAAAGGAAAGGAAGGAAAAAGAACAGAGAGAGCAGGAAATGAAGTTAGAACAAGAGAAGAGAGAGAAGGAAGAGAAGGAGAGGAAGGAGAAGGAAGAGAGGGAGAAGAAGGAGAAGGAAGAGAGGGAAAGGAAGGAGAAGGAAGAGAGGGAGCAGAAGGTGAAGGAAGAGAAGGAGAGGAAAGAGAAGGAAGAGAGGGAGATGAAGGAGAAGGAAGAGAAGGAGAGGAAAGAGAAGGAAGAGAGGGAGAAGAAAGAGAAGGAAGAGAAAAAGGAACGAGAGGAGAGGGAAAAGATAGAGCTAGAAAAGAAAGAAAGGGAGGAAAAGGAAAGGGTAGCGAAAGAGTTGAAAGAGAAAGAATTGAAAGAGAAGGAAGAGAAAGAGCTAAAAGAGAAGCAAGAGCGAGACAAAGTGGCTGAGATGGACAAAGTGAAAGCAGACAAGCCTGCGGTGTCGGCCACGACCGCAGACCGGCCCGGAGGAGGTGAAAACAACGGGACGGAGGAAGAAGAAAGTAAAGATGATGCATTAAAGGAGATCCAAGAGACCCACGCCGCCATCGAGTCAGTGGTGACGGTGGAAGACGACTTCATCACTGTGGTTCAGACCATCGACGAGGCAGAAGAACCGGGACACAGCGTTCGTTTCTCTGCTCCACCGGAGGCCGAAGCTCTCGTCCGGAAAGACGAAGAGGAGGAAGAAGAGGAGGAGGAGTCTGTGGAACTGGCCCAAGAAGCTGACATGGAGGCAGCTAGTTTAGAGGAGGTGGCTGACGTCCACGAGACCCCCGGCTCCCCTGAGAAAGAGCCTGTGGAAACGGAAGGACAGACCGAGAGCTACGACAGGGATGAAACCACCATGGACGACTCCATCCTGGACAGCTCCTGGGTCGACACACAAGGTGAGTTCATCCATTAACGCAGGTCTGATGCATTTTGGTTCAGGGGCCACATTCAGCCCAATGTCATCTCAAATGGTTTTACATTCACTCAAAACCTGCAAATAGATATCAAACATTATGGGGTTTTTATTATTATGTTTGCAGATGATGACAAGAGCATGCTTACAGAGCAGATTGAGCCTTTACCAAAAGTGTTCAGTCCAGCCAAACTGCCGGCTGCAGTTCAGAACAAACAGACGCAACAGAAGAAAACAGAAAAACAAGAAAAGCCGGTCAAACCCAAGGCCAAAGGAGTGAAGGCAAAGGGCCGGATCTCCACACCTGAACGCAAAGCTGCTCGCAAGGAACCCGTCTACATCCCCAGAGAGGACGTGAAGAAGAAAAAAGGTTCTTGAGAATTTCCTTTTTATTGACCTATTGATTATTTGTGTTTTCATAAGTAACCACCATATTAACTAAGTTCTGTCAGTTAGTTTAGAATAAGTCCACTCATTTTTGTCTAATTAAACTTAGTCAAACTTTAATGAACCACAAGGGAAATTACTTGGTCACAATAGCTCAGTTCTTTACAAAAACACTTGCAAATAAGGGAGATAAGTGTGATGAGATTAAAGCAATAAATAATATAAAGAGAATACAGTAATAAAGCAGAACTAAAAATATAAATGTACAAATCTGCAGGAAATTAAGCAAATATATACTATACAGTCGCAGAAAAAAATTATTAGACCATCAAAAGTCATCAAAAATAATGGTTATGCAATCAAGTACCAACTCATGTGTGTGTCATGTGACTAAAACAGACATAAAAGAAAACATGGAATGAATAAAAGCACTGTTTTTATCAGCACAATGACAAAGATATAGATGTAAAACCTTTGGAGATTTTGGTTTTTATAAAGAAAACCATCAAAAATGGCTATAAAACGGCTCCGAAATGAAACTATTGTGAGCTATTTTTGGTGTTATCATTATATTTGTCCGAATAAAAGTAGCTTTAGTCAGACCAGGCGTTAAAAAGAACAAGAAATTGAAGAAAACAACAGTGGTTTATTCTTTTATTTTTCTGTGACTGTATATAAACAGGTGGAAACGTTATCTGTTTTAGTGTTTCAACTGTGTTTACATGTACATTAATAACTGACGCACTGATTCAGTTGTGGCCTATTTTGTATAACCGGGGGGGGGGTCACGTTGCAGGATCTCCATCTTGTTAACTTGTATTCGTTTTTGTCTCCGTCTTTTCTTTCCCATAATCCAGCTGTGATCAGGAAGTCTGAGTTCACCAAAAAAATGGAAGTTCAGACTCAGTCCCCGTCGAGGAGGACTGTCCTGAAACCAGCCGTCCGTCAGACCCGTCCCACCCAGCACCACTCCTGTCCCAGGAGAAGACCCACAGGTGACCGACCGTCGTCAGAACCACCATCAGAACCCCAGCTCCTGCTTCATCTCATCCGCCGACGTCGGCTTCGCATCCGTTTTGTCTTTTCTTTCATGGTTTTTTTTCCCTTTTTGTATTTCACACAATAAACATTTTGTTTTATTTGGTTTCATTTCTTGTCATTTTGGTTCATTCTCTCCTTTTCTTTATGTTTATGTTTTACTAATATTTAACACAAACTGATTGAATATACATTTTATCTACAGACATATTTTCCACACATTTATAACTATTTTACCAACAACACACACAGAACTCTCACGGGAATAAAACATAATAGCACTGGTGCCTGTAACAGAAATATTTAAGTTATAATACCACTTTAGAAATATCAACATAAAGTGATTCCATAAATGAAAATTAAAAAGTGGGATTTACAAATATATCAACACATATATAATACATTTAACTGAAAGTGCTTTTTTAGCTGGTTTTTTTTGTTTGTTTGTTTTTTTGTCTTTCAGCTGGTGTTACTTTTCTCCCATAAAGCATCTTTTCATATTTTTATCTCCTTTTCATGTCCTGCTGCTCTCTCATATTTACATGTGATATTTTTTGTCACATTTTATACCTTTTTTTTTATTTTAACTGCCAATATGTTTGTTCTCAGAAGCCTGTAACATCCTCATGACCTTTTTGATCCCCCAAACAAGTACATATCCAGTCAACCATTTTACAGCCTATTGTTGCTAAGCAACTAGTAATTCCATGGTTTTGTTCTATGGACTTGATGCTATAATGACTCTGTAACGCTCCTTCGTCCCAGAGGCAGTTTGCACTTCATTTTCCCCTGGCGTACTGGATTCTGTGTGTGATGATGAAAGCTCAGTATAGTACTGCATTGCCCCAATTAGGTTATTTTCCAGGGTTGCCTTATGTAATTCAAAATCCCTATTCTCTGTGATATCCTGCCAAATCTTTGCACACGAGTGCTTTCAGATGGGCAGCAACCTGCTCCGGCAGCACATTCGATTTGTCATATAGCTTAAGATGCCAGATTTGGCTAAAATAAAGTTGCATTTCTGAGCTTAACAGAGCAAGGATATAAATGGATGCAAATTAGCCTTTAAAAGTAGGACACTGACAGGTTCTCACTTCTAATGTTTTTGTGCCTCTCGCTGTATCTTTCTCTCTCAGAGGCATTACCAGATGGTCGTCAGCCTCTCAGTGTTGCCAGACAGTCTCGCGACAGAGCATCGGTAAGTTTCCTGCGTCGGCCTAAAATGGCATGACTTCAGGCACCAAAACCACTCAGAGTAAAACCACATTCAGTGACTGGAAAACTAAGTGAATTGCCAAATGGATTTTGCTCCAGAAGAGCTGCATAAAATCAGGGGTGGAGGAAGTACTGAAGTTTAGTACTTAAGTAGAGGTACCAATACCCTGCAAAAATTTTACTCAATAAAGGTAGAAGTACTACATCAAGAATCTTACTAAAGTAAAAGTACTAAGTATTTACTTAAAAATGTCCTTTAAAGTCTAAAAGTCCAAGTCCTCCCACAGTGTCAGTCTGTGGACTGTGTCATTATGATACAGAATGTAGACAGACTTATTTATGCCTCTGACAATGTCACTGCTCAGTGTCACAATTAGATTATGTGGATTGACCAGATTGGTGTCAATATTGTGTGTGTGATTTTTCATGTTAGATTTAGACGAAAAGTAAAAAAAAAAAAGATTTAGATGAAAACATGTTAATATAGACTAATGTAACGAGTAACTGCATTAATTTCCAAAATGCAAGTAGTAGACAGTACAGATAACTGCCACAAAATGCAGTGAAATAAAAGTAAGAGAGTGCACAGAAGTAGCACTGGGTCTTTATGGGTTAAGGTATAATAATAATAATAATAATAGGACATTTTCTTTTACTGCTGTTATAAAGCTGTTCAAAATGTCTCATACATCTTAGTGCAGACACTGACAGAACAAACACCACATTAATTAGACAGAATAATTAACGCTAGAGTTTACATTCCTGTTGGATATTTTCTCTTGTGACTCCCTGATAATCTACTGAGATAAATGCACACTGGTTAAGCAACTCCTGTTTCTCCTAATCCCTGTAGGATAAATTGTACATTGTATTCCTCCACGTCCACTATTCTGAGTTGAAAAGCGTTAGTATTTAAAAGTATATCCACTATGGTTACTTTTTGCTCTGAAAAATATTTTCCATTGTCACCTTATTTAATAGGCTTTTGCGCAAGTAGACAAGACAGATTCATTTAGAGTTTACTGTGTGGGTGTTAAATCACCCTGTGACATTTCTCCAGCAGCACTGGTCGTGACTCCATTTTACTCCTCCACCACAGTAATGACAGTTATTGTGTCTAAAATAAAGCAGATACTGCATATATTAAATGCCATGCCATTACAACCTAAGTAATGACATGTAAGTCTATTTAGAAGCCTGCATTAGAATTCATTTTTGTTTTATCCATTCTGTTACATCCTCAACACAACACTTATTTCTATGTTTGATAAGTGTAACCTGCTGCTGGTGATTACTTGCATGACCGTGTTTCATTTTGTTTTATGTATTGATCTCTGTTTATAAAGAATGCATGATTCATCTTGATGTGCACAGATGAACTACTTGATCTGATGTAAATGTCTCACTCTTCATGATCAAAAAAAAAAAAATAAATAAGAAAACATCAGATGCATGATGGAGTACATTTTCTTTCATCACTCTGTTGTAACTCTATGTCCTGTGTTTTGGTGCTGTGCTACTCACCTACTGGGATTGATCGTTACATCATCTCAGTGCCATGCCCATCGTTTACCACTAACAAAGATCCCCACCTCCATATCCAGACTGGCTGCCTCATTAGATAGACCTCATCCATCCTCAGCAGAGCCTCAAGGCTCCCCAAAATTACAGAAAGTCATCTTCAAGGTATGTGGATGAGACAAAAAGGAGCAGTTCTGGGAAGAAAATGATGAAGAAAATGTGTTCACACTGTATAAATACATTTGTCGTATTCATTTGTTTGTCTAAACCAGCTGGCTGTGTCAGTTTCATAGGCTTAAGCATCTGTGTCCCAACAGGACGGTGGGTCACGGAGCCCTGCCAAGCGGTCCACTGCGCCACGACCAGCGTCAATACTGAGTCGCCGTGGATACCATGATCATGAGGAGAGTTCGACCTCCATAACCAGCTCTGGTTCCACAGCTCCCCGCAGACCCACATGTAGGCTGCACTTCTTCTAATAAACTCACTTAAAAGTCCAGTGTGTGTGATGTACAGCAGGGGTGTCCAGTCCTGGTCCTCGAGGGATGGTCTCCTGCATGTTTTAGACGTTTCCCTCTTCCATTACACCCGACAGTCAGTATCAGGCTCCTGCAGAGATGGATGATGGGTTTATCATGTGAATCAGGTGTACTGGAAGAGGGAAACATCTAAAATATGAACGATACCCAGGGGCGGATCTAGGTAAAATCCAAGGGGGGGGGGGGGGGGTTTGAG